>JAVSIQ010000817.1:0-138181 GCA_038502775.1 Hippodamia convergens | reverse complement strand
ACGCCGAGCGGCGGCAGGACGAGTTGAAGGCGCCGATGACCCAGAGGGCGGAGAAGGACGCTGGTCCGTCGAGGAGGATCCCTCGTCGGTGTGGGAAGCGACAGGGGCGTTAGTGTGCGAGCAGTGAGGTATCCTCAGATGCAGTGGGCCACAGATGTAGTGGCCGCAGACGTGGTGGCCGCAGATGCCGTGTCGGTAGATGTAAGGGTCGCAGGTGCCAGGTGCAGAATCGTGTGGGACGTCCTCCGCACGTGTGGCAGCGGGTGCTCTGAACTGCACCCACACAGTGGCGTGGAAAGCCGACATGCAGTTTCGGCATAACTGCCTCTCAGTAACGAAGGCTCTTCGCTGATGGACAGTCATGGCCTTGA
Organism: Hippodamia convergens; assembly: GCA_038502775.1. NCBI lineage: Eukaryota > Metazoa > Arthropoda > Insecta > Coleoptera > Coccinellidae > Hippodamia > Hippodamia convergens. The sequence goes on along the minus strand of JAVSIQ010000817.1, from coordinate 137,810 downwards.
ATTCGCGACTCTGGCGAATGGAGTGACCCGCTGAGCAGAACACGCACGAGGAGGACAACCCGAGATGGAGGGGGAAGTGCACCGGCATAAAGCCAGATGACGAGAAGGGTGTACCAGCAGAGGAAGGCATAGACGATGAGCCTGCTGGCGACTGGGATGCTCGGCGGATTTCTCGGCGCAGGTGGACGAGATGAGATGCTTGACGTGCTCTCTAGCACCCGCAACTGCCGAGTGGTAAACACAAGCAATTGAGCTAGGGTAGGTGAAGTTCATCCGAGGATAACTGCCCTTCGAACAGACGACTAGATGGCACGTCCAGATTGCGCAACGCCCAGCGAGAACAGCAGATAGTCGGCCCAAATCGGGATAGGCAATGCCCTGAGGGCGTTGATGGCATTGCAGTGCGTCGTCGCAAACTGTTTCAACTGAGGTAGAGAGGAAACAGATGAAGGCCGCGAATCCAAAAATTTGGTCGATGTACAAATTCGCCAACCGACGAGGTTTCTGGTATCGGTCATACAGGGCCTGGTACGCGAGAGGGTAGTTCACGGCACTCAGCTCAAAGCCGGAAATCACAGACGCCGCCTCACCAGATAGAGCAGACACGACAGCAGATGAAATTTCTGGACCGGAGCCAGAGAGCAGCACTGATGCACAAGGGCATCGAACAATGCAATGAATCTGGGCCATTCCTCGACCTTGCCATGAGAAGCGAGGTAACTCTACCCGAGGAATGGGGAGATCAGCAGAGGCCGAAGACATGATGATGGGGGAACAGACGCGACTAGCTGACTGTGTGGCGGCGCGGATCTTCAGGCAGACTTCAAAAAATGCGGCAAATTTCGACGGTGATTCGTCCCGCCTCCGGCTCTTCCAACTGGGATTGATCCTTACGATCGAGTCGTCAGCCTCCTTGAAGGCCCTCTCCACCTTCGACAGTTCCGTTAGGCACATGTTTGGCCACAGCTGCCTCAGTGGTCAACCCTTTGATTAATTTGAGCAGCGTCGTAGCTGCGGCAAAGGAGTTTTCCACGCTTAACTGTGAACTCGGCTATTGAAAGTTTCGGCGGCATTTTAGTTTCCGAACAGCCCCGGTAGCTACATGAAATTAATTCTGAAGAATTCGCCGTGAAATAAACAGATGAAAGTTGAAGACGAACAGACTATAATCCCTTATCGACGAAGATAAGGAACAGACGGCGAGACTGATTACGACTGAAATAGACGAGTTAATTCACGATTGAATTATCAGAAGAATGAAAACTCGAAGGTTGAATTTTCTCAATCTAATCTAAATAAATTCCCGGTTTCGGCACCAATAAACGGTTCCAGTGAAATACAACTGGCCTCGATTTCAGATGGTGTAGATGAGCAACTAAATGAGTGCACTACCTCCACTGATGACTCGAGAATTCGTCACCCACAATTTCAGCGACAGAGAAGGGGTATGAAAGAGGGAAAGAAAGGAAAATCTCCTCTGAACTGGCGTCGTGGCTGCTGCTAATTAAGGGCACTACACTCAAGTTGCTCAACCTTTGTATCAGAAGATTGTTTAATTGGATGGTATTTCGGCGAACAGACGATAATTCTAATAAGAACTTCGAACAGTATATCACTTCTATGATGATCACGACGATTCGTTAGATGATGACATTTGATATCGCGGCGTAAATCTCAAAACAACAACTTTCCTGCTACACTACTATCTCATCTCCGGTGGTACGTAGAAGAATGAATGAATATCAAGATGGCAACCTTTGTTTACTTCCGGCGCGGGCCGAACCACCCCGAATGACAGCAACACACTCTTCCCGACTGGACACCGAGTCAACACCACGCTTCTCTAGTATTTCCCACAGCTTCTTTCTTCTGACCTTATCGAAAGCCATTGACCAAATCTATAAACACAAAATAGGCAGTCCTTTTGTTTTCCCTACTTTTTCAATGATCTGCTTAATGTAGTATATATAGATCTTGAGTACTTCTTCCTTAAATGAATCCGCTCTGTGCCTCGTCTAGGGATTTCTCTTCATGTGCTCTCAGTCGCTGTTCAAGTATTGATTCATACACCTTCAACCGCAGTATTCATTATTGTTACCCCCCCTGTAATTACCGCATTCTTTTTTATCTCCGCTCTTGTAAATTGGAACAATTAAAGCCTCCTCCAGTCCTCCGTATTTCCTTCTCGTTTCACGCTTTCTGACAGATCACTCTAACAATTTCTCTACCGATATTCCCCATATTTTTTATCATCTCTGGTGCTATCAATCATATCCAGCAGATTTTCCACTTTTCAACTCATTCAATGCTTCGTTAAATTTCCTCTATACTTATATGATCTTCATCAGTGTTTGTTCTAGCATCCTTTCCGACACGCTTCCTCAGGCATGACAAATCCATCGTTTTCCTCCAAGAGTTCTAAAAAATACTCTCTCCATCTTACCATGATTTCCTTCTCATCTGTCAGTAGTTCCCCTTGTTTGTTTCTTTTGGTTATCTGTTCTAATCCCTTTTTCATTTCTCGTATTTTTTAACATTCTATAGAATTCAAATCAAGGTTCTCATCCATAACATCAATAAATAAGACAGTATCGGGATGTGGACCTTTAAATTTTGCTCCAATCACAAAACTGTTGCCGACGTTTCGAGGACTAATTTTTTATCCTCTTTTTTTCAAGGCTGAAAAAATCAAACCAAATGTTACAAATCTTCAGTACACAAGAACATACTATAACTAACCAATATTTTGATAATCAACAGCAAATTAGATACAATCGTTTCATGGAAATCTCAATACCGTACACCCAAATTCTAAAAACGCACATGTCAGGTAACCTCAAAATATTAATTATTTTTTTTATTTATTTTTATTTAAGGAACACATACAGAAGAACCCAAAGTTGTATTCACAATAGATTCAACAACTAAATACAAAAAAAAAAATGCTGCATCGTAATAGCATAAAAAAAAACATTTTCCTAAGATATTCTAAATAGGACAAATTGTATATATATATATATATATTTACGGGATATAAACTACAACACAAATATAATAAAAAAATTATACAATGTATAGCCTAAGGTACAGCTAAGTGCCGTCTTCCGTTTCCCTCTTCCAGACCTCCCTATCCCATGCATCATCCTGTCGTAAGTTCCGAGCTGTCATTATTCCTTCATGAACCCTATCCAAGATCTTCTTGGTCTGCCCTCCTTCTGCTGCCAACAGGAGTCCACTCAAATAATCTTTTTGTGGCCATCGATCTTCAGGCATTCTTATAACATGTCCAAACCATCTCAAACCTTGTCTCTCAACTCTATCTAACACCGTGTCATCAGCTTTTCATGATTTGCCTTATTTCAAAGATTGGTTCTCCTCTCCAGTCTTGATATACCAGCACTTCTTCGCAAATAATCCATCTCTACTGCTAACACACTGCGCTTCATATCAGCACCCATAACCCAGTGTTCAGCGCCATAACGAAGCGTTGACTCTACAAAAGCTTGGCCAATTCGTTTTTTAGTCTTATGGGAAATATGTTTGTCCCACCATAGACTATTCAGGCATCCTATAATCCTTTTGCCATTTCTTATTCTCTTTCTTATTTCATCTCTTCCTATGCCGTCTTTGGTCACTGTAACTCCAAGATACTTAAAACTATCCACCTGTTTGATAGCAACTTCATCACTAATTAGAACTTGAAATCTTGCTCTCGGTGTTCACAGCTAGATATTCTGTTTTTCTAAACAAAATGTGAGAAGAATAAAAAAAAAAAAAAAAGAAACATCCTTCCTTATCCACTAATGCGATAAATAATAATTTCTAGTATTTTTAACAAAAAACACTGAGAGACGAAGAGAAAATATCAATTACAGTCAAGTGGCGATACTGTTGTAGGTTTTGCAACATCTATGCATGTGGCGAATTGAGGTAATATCTAGTTCCAGCAAAATCAGAATAAAACAGGTATATTTGTCTACTATTGTAACTCGGGACATTGAAAAATAGGGAGTTTAATAATAACGATGATCTATAAAATTATTGACAACTTTGAAAATGAATTTTAAGTCATTAATCTGTCTTCTGTCTTCGAGCAACAATATATTGAGATTTTCTTCCTAATGATGTTACGGTCACCAACAATACAGGGAAAGAACTTCCTGTTAACATAATCGATAAATCTATTTTGAGCTGATTCCAATTGTTTTATATAAATTGTTGACTGGGATTCCAAATTACAGAGCTAAAGTTAGAGAACGCTATTGACATATGCCATATATAGGCTTCGTAAACTTGACAGACTTTTAAATTCAAAACATGTTCGTAAAAAATCCCAAATTTTTATTAGCTCTATTATAGAACATGCAAGATGTGCCGTCAAACAGCATCTTCGAATCGAAAATTACACCTAAATCTTTATTTCGAAGACCCTTTTCAACGAATTGTGAGAAATATGATAGTCAAAATTGATAATTTTTCTTTTTCGAGTAAATGAGATCTGAAAGCACTTCTTGAAGTTAATAATGATGAAATTCTCTTCACAATATCGAAAAAGGGCATTCAGATCGATCTGCAGGTGTAGATTCACATCCTGTATATTATCTACACACTTATACACTTTGAGATCATCAGCGTACATCAGAAATTTACTATGATTAAAACATGCAGATATATCGTTGATGTATAAGTTGAACAACAGGGTCCAAGTGCGATCCCTGAGGAACACCTGATGTGGCAATGGAGTAATTGGATCGATACTGACCAACAATCACCGCCTGCTTGCGATCGACAAGGTATGACCTGATTCATTTCAGGAGACCGTCGTTCACACCGATCCCAGCAAGCTTACGATCAAAATATTATGATCTATTTTATCAAAAGCCTTGCTGAAATCGGCGAAAACGGCATCTACCTGTCGGCCCTCATCCATACTCCGCAGAATAAACTCCGTATAAACAAAAAGATTACTCTCCACTGATCTCCTCCTCACAAATCCGTGCTGTTCAACATTAAGAAGACTTTTAGTATCGAAAAAAAGAAAATCGAAAATAATTGACTCGAAAAACTTTTGCAATTAAACAGAGCTTAGAGATAGGGCGATAGTTTTTTCTACTAGTTGTTTTTATTACCTGATTTAAAATATTGGAGTAATGTTAGCTGTCTTCCATATATTAGGAACATGACCCTCAGTCAGGGATTTATTGAACAGCAGGAAAAGAGGTTTGTATATGGTATTAGCGCAATTTTTGAGAATACAAGTGGGTATATTATCCCGGTCCGGACGGTTTTATTAGGAAGTTCACGCAATTTACGCAAAATTGACTCTTCATCTATTCGATATCGAGAAGAAACACCTGAAATCGATTCGAATTGGAAGGCACTGAACAAATGGCATCATCATTAACGGAATTATTCGAAGATTGAACACCGATGAAAAATATTCTGAAAATATATCACATATATCCTGACCATCGGTCATTAATTTATCATCGATTTGATCGCATTTATAGAGACTGAGTTGTGTCGTTTCGATTTTACGTACTGCCAAAAATACCTTGGTCGCGATTCAATAGTTTTTTCACAGTATTCTATGTAGTGGAATAAACTTTTATTTATTAAATATTTTGAGCGGCCCTTAAGAGCTTGAACGTGAGATAATCTAATTTATTACCGAACCTCTTCCACCGATCATGATACTTTCTCTTCTCTCTTATCGCCTTTATAGTACCTATAGTATACCAACTGGGAAAATTACAATATTTTCTTTTCCAGGTGGAACATGACGTTTGATAGTGTCGTTAATGAAGGAATAAAAGATATCAGTGCATTCTTCATGTGCTCAAGCCTGAGAACCGAGCCTCCCACTCAACTTCAGAAATATCTTGTTTATAGCGTCAAAATCCGCTTTGGAATAATTCAATGATTGAACAATTGTTTTGAAGTTTATAATTTTCTACGCGAGTGTAACTCAGTTCCCAGATCGAACTCTAAAGTACTGTGATTGTCATCTTCGTAAAACCAAAGGTGACATACTCAAATTCAAATTAAAAATGTTCAAGTAATTGGCAAATATTAAATCAAGAGTATTATTTGACTTGTTAACAAAATTATTAAATTGTGACAAACCACAAAATGAGACAGTGTCAACAAACAAGCAAGAATCAACACCGCTGAAACCCGGGAAAACAGTTCCGATTCACTACATCAAGTTCCCAAGTGATATTCGGTAAATTAAAATCACCACAAATCACGAAGTCACTTCCTGGGTTCATAGTCAATATGTCGCTCAGTTTTGAACAGAATACATTCAATGCTAATGAATATAGATGGTGAATGTAAACACAACAAATGTGTAACTACGGCTGTTGTTACCGTTAGGAAAGATCGTCACCCACAAATCTTCAGCGCCCGACGACCAGGAATCCCGCTGAGAACTCCGAAAAGTCCCGTCCACCGCGATCAGGACACCGCCACCCTCCTGTTTATTTGAGGCTGTAGTTTCACGATCACGACGGTAAACATTGTAGGAATCGCAAAAAAGTTCACTAGAGGACACTGAACTATTGAGCCAGGTCTCAGTAAGACACAAAACATGCTGTTCGCAAGATAAGGAATTCCGGAATACCTCGTTTATTTTTCGATTTCAATCCACGCACATTTTGGTAAAGAAATGAAACAGATTTATCCATTGCTACAAAGGAATCCAAAGAGTAAAGGCACCCACACAGTACCGATTAAAATCACTACTACTACTGGAACCTGTTGATGTCGTCCATGTGAAGTCAACTTAATAACCCTGGATGTTTCGTCTTTTCTAGCATACCACATACCCATTTTTAACCCAAACGAATTTATATTTTTTTTTACTTGGCAACATCTTGGCTTGCTTCAGTATGGCTTTCATATTTGGTGTCAAGTGTTCGTTTAATGAACATATTAGTAGAGATATTCTCAATAGCTATACCCTTGATTTCGGTATTTTCGCTGTTTTTTGCGCTTTATCTTAGCTGCTGCCAAAATGGCATCCCTCTTATATTGTGACGAAAATTTAATTATGATTGGTTTGGGTTTATTTTCAATAGTTGTATTGATGCGATAGACAGTATCGACATCACAACGAGATACTGGGTATTCAATATGTTCAGCTATCTTCTCCACGATATGGAATAAATTTTCTCCTGGCTTAGTTGGTACACCCTGTATTTCAACATTCTTAGAACGAAGCTGTTGTTCCAGCATTTCCACTCTATTGTTCATCTGTTACATATCCGACTTTAATTTTGTGTTCTCCTTAATTAGCTTCTCGATTACGTCCATACGGTCGCCGAGTCTCTTCATCGTAGCTTCGAACGTGGTTATTTGGTCGCTACAAAATTTACGGAATCCATAACATCACAATATTTTTTTGTTTAGATGCAAGCATCTCATTCTGGATATTTTGGACGATCTTCAGAGTTAGAGCAGACTGTCTGATCCTCAGATTTCTGATTTTCCTCATTCGAGGTCGCTTCGCCCACACATCCCGGGTCACGCTTTCGTCCCTACAGCCAGGGCACATCCACTGAACACCCCGGAAGTTGAAAACTCTCCACAAGATTTCGCGATAAATTCACACATTTACCATGGAAAAAATTTCCACATGATCCACACACTAATCCAGGGATTTGGAACTCGATCGACCTGTACATCTGTGGCAGGTCGCCATCCTTCCTATTCAAATATATTAGATAGTCCTCGTCTGTGTGGTAATCTTTAGTATCGGGCCGATATCGTGCGTATGGTCCACGCAAACACCTGTTGACCGCTGAATAATTCACCACTATTCAATAGACGGAATATCGGAAATCTCCCCCAGGCTTGAACTCAGTCGTGTAAATATATGATACGAGTGTTAGATGAACGTTTCTTTATACTTTGATGTAAAATTCAAATTGAAAAGGTCCAGATTCTTCACAAAAAAACATCGTATTCGAGAGAGCACTACAAAGCCGTGTCGACTCGACAGATGCAACATACCAGTTAGTCAACCTAATCTGATAAAATACATAGAATTAGAGTATAAAACATAGACCACCGACACTTTGTCGACAAACAAACAATGACAGTACAATAGAATACTTTAACCAGGCCATTTTGATCTGGACCTTTAACATTTTCCACAAATTTAACTAGGCACGACATTATTGCAATCATAATCTCAGTGCCAACAACCATGTCAAGTCATGTCCAACAAAAAATCATACACCATACTAAGGTTCTTCACATCATCTCGGAAATTTACTGAATTGTTAAGTTTTATGTGAATCATTCACTAATATTTCGTTTATAATTACACTTTTCTCTGTCCAAAACTGTGGTATTCTCAAAATCAAAAAGATGTTTTTCATTAATGCATGTGCTGTGAGAGCAGTCTAGTCGAAATTACGTGTATTTTTTAAATCTCTGATTCATGTTGTTTTATTCTGTCTTTGATATATTGTTTAGTTTGCCCTACATAACATTTTTCACAATTCTGGCAAGGGATCTTATACACTACTTCAGTTTGTAATTCTGGTGGAGTTGGATCCTTGAGATGAGTAAAAAACCTCTTGGTTGTTCTCAAATTATAAAAAGCACAGACACAGTTGTATTCTCTAAAGATATTTATTTGAATTTAATAAGAAAGGTCAGGTATAATGGAAACCTGTAATACTTTTTTTCCCCCATCTCTGTATCCACCTTACATTAGTCTTACTTCTCAAATCAGTCAACTGATCATTTACTTTCTTGATGACTTTATTAATGAAATAAGATGGATAATTGTTATTTAATAGAATTTCTTTTACTATTTTCAAATTTTCAGTATGATATACAGGGTCACTGAGAATTAAAGATTTCTTAACTAAACTATGGGCTACATTTGTTTTTTGGCCACACTATGGTTGCTGTAATAATTGAGTAACCGGTTGGAAATTGTTGGTTTATAATACCATCTTGACAACATCAAGGAACGACAAGCACATCTGACTTTCCACTTCCATAGTGAACTTAATAGAAGTGTGGTATGAATTAAGTAACTGCAGTAGAAATTCACACTATCTTTTGGTACCTACTAATGCGATGGTATCATCTACATATAACTTTAATAACGGAATTATAAATCTGATTCTATCACTCGCGAACTCAAGCAAGTCATTCATTACAATTTGCGAATGATGGACTAGCTGGGTCGCCCATTATCGTGCCATATATCTGTCTGAAGAAGGTACCGTTAAACGTAAAATAGCCACTATCAAAGCACATCTCTACCAATGATATGAAAATATTTTTGTCCAAATATGTGAAACCAGATATATAACTCCAACGTTTCTTAATGACTCTGATAACTAACTCTTTTGGTACATTTGTGAATAAAGACACAACATCAAATGATACAAGGCCATAACCATGAGGCACTACAATGGTCTGTATCATCTCAACAAGTTCATGGGAATTTTTGATATTAAAAATTGAAGTTGACAGGGCTTGTGACAGAACAAGATGTAATAACTTACAGGAGAGTTAATACTACTTACAACATTCTAAACACAAAGATAAGTAAAGTATTATGACCTTTCTCTGACAATATAATATTCATAGGTGTGGGACTATTATCTCTAATCAGTGATTTATAGTCATTATGTGTGATGTCATTGTTGTCTTTGAAAGTCTTTAAAGTTTTGTTGATATAATCTTTTATCTTCTTCGTCGGATCATTGTTCAATTTCTGGTAAACTTCACTGTTATCTAGCATATTATTCACTTCACAAATGTATTCGTCATAATGCATGATCACTGTGGTTTTACCCTTATCAGCATTACCAATGATGATATTAGGATTACCTCTGACAAATTTTGCGGTTTCTGCTAGCTGTTTGTGGTCAGGAATTGTATGTTATGTCTTCTGCTTGAGTTGAAATAATTGTTGATAACATTAACACATTTTTGGTTTAATTTTTCAGCCTTGAAAAAGAGGATAAAAATAGTTCTCGAAACGTCGGCAACAGTTTTGTGATTGGAGCAAAAATAAAGGTCCACATTCCCGATACTGTCTTTATTTATTCTATAGAATAAGTTTTTGTTCTCACTTGCATATTTTTCCATTTTATCTCCAAAATCAGTCCAGTTCTTTTCCTTGTTTCTCTTGATCATTTCTTTAACTATTTTTCTTTCATCCTTGTACCTCATATAACTTTCCTCAGTTCTTTGTCTCAAGTATTCTTTCCACCTGTTCTTCTTGCATTTTATCTCTTTTTAATGAAATCTTAAGATCCCTTAATTCAAAAATTAAAATTCCAAGGTACATCAAAAGTTACGCTCAAATTAATTTAAGGGATGCAGAACAGTGATGAACCACAGCAGATCGATAGGCATTCAGACTCAATTAAATTTGTCGCTCCTCGAAGATAAATGAAAGATTTAGATACAGAGGTAGTGACAAACAAGACAAAGATAAAGTCTTTACATGCAAAATTTGAAAGAATATAATAAAAATAATCGGGATAGGGAAAGATATAGGTAGATCGATGCTTGTAAAACTGTGCTCATTCCACAGCCACAAACATATGATAAGATAAAGGTGGTGCAAATGGAAAGATAAATAAAGATGCAATAATTCTCTTCACTTCAACCAAAAGATAAGCGATAAGGGTATATAAACGATAAGGATAATCAAGGCAAAGGCATGTAGGTAAGGGAAAAGGTAAAGGTAAAGGTAGAGAAAAAAAATAGGAAAATAATCAATCTGTCGCGTCGTCACTTATCGGGTCGGCATCAACCTGTGTAATATCGAGTTTGATATGCGAAACGTGAAAATTTCCGAGATCATTTCAAGTCCTCCAAGTTATACATGACCGTGACAAAACTTTCTTTACAATACAGGAACAAATTTAGTTCACCCACTCGGAATCTGACGTCTCTTCTCCTAAGATTGTAACGTTGTGCATTCACCTTGGGAGCATGGTAGATTCTTTTGCGGACATCTTCGTACAAATCAGGTAACTTTTCCTGTAAAAGTGGATTTGATACTTTTTCCTGTTGAAATAACATTATTTGCATTGTCTGCTATTCGTCCGTAAAAAGCACCATCGGTGGGTACATTCCTGAGAAAACGGAGATAAGAAGGTGGAAGATCCGTAACTTCGTGTCTGGCCAATCTAATAGCCTGAGCTATTTCAAAGATATGTTCGTCCCACGTTTTGTGGTCTTCATGGATGAACGATCTAATTGCCGTAGTAATAGTTTTGTTCACTCGTTCGGTCGGATTAATCTGCGGGAAATAACGTGCGTTGTACCAAATTTTTTGTACGTTGTATTTATTTACCAGTGCCTTAAATTTATAAGATGTAATCTGTACACCGTTGTCTACAGCTATTATCAGCGGTACGCCAAACAACAAGAAAACTTGATTTTCAATGAACCTACCCTCTGGTAATAGTTGCTCGAGTTAAGGATTGTATCAAGACAAATTTTGTGAACCAATCAGTTACAACTAATGCGTACTGGTTACCGTTTTTAGATCGGGGATAAGGTCCCAAAAGATCTGCAGAGATTAGTTGAAATGGAAAATTGATATTACGATAGTTCCCTATACGACCAAGCTTGAGGTAAATTGTTCGACTTACAAGATGCACAAATCTCACATTTTCTAATATAGTCAAAATAGATTCACGCATTTTCGGCCAATAGTAAAAACATGAAATTCGAGACAGAGTCTTGAATACACCCAGGTGAGCGCCGGTAGGACTATCATGGTACATTTTCAAAACTTGGTCTCTATTTTCGGTAGGAATAACAATCTTCCAGTTAGATGAATTATTAGGAGATATCGATTTACACAAAATATGCTTATATAAGATATTCTTATCGACCTTAAAATCAGGATAAAGATACGGGTTTGACGTCACTCTGTTGAGCTACCAAGGTACCACTTATCAGGTTTGAGTGCAGCTAAGTCTAAAACTGCAGCTTCCAATGCCTCGGAAATTGAGATGGAGAATCTGGTACATTCATAAGTACTCCAGCGAGATGTACGATATTAAATCTGTGACTAGATAACTTCATGATCCACCGGGCTATTCTGGATGAAGGATTCTTTATCGTACGGAGCCAAATGAGGGATGAATGATCAGTTATTACTGTGCATTCGGTTCCTTCGATATAAGGGTGAAAATGATCAATGGATAAAAGCACGGCAAGCAGTTCTTTGTCAGTGGTCGAATACTTTCGTTGACATTTATTCAACGTCCGACTGAAATATGCAATCCAACCAAATAAACCAAAAATATTGCCAAGACGAGGTCGTATTTCTAACATTATCAAAAAGTTATCAGATCTCATGTACAGCCAAGCTGCTAACTCTACACTCTTCATCTTCACAAGTCCTTGTATTATTTTGTATATCAATTAAAAATCACTTGATGTTTCAAGATTATTATTTCACACTTCAGTCCATGCCGGTATATCTGTACGAGTGTACAGGTTACATTTTACCATTGTTGGTTATGTCATCATACAACCACAGAACTACATATATAGTTTTCTTACATCTTATACATCCTTCCCTTTATTTTTTTAAATTTTATCATAAATTTAATTTTTGAATGGGTTTGACTGCCCCCCCTGATCGCGTCACATAATTTTCGTTTGTATTCGGGTTGTGGGTTCTGGGCTGGACTTAGGACAATTGTCTTCAACAGGAGACGGAGATTCTTCTCTTGTTTCTGATAAGTCATGGTCATTGTTAACAACAAAATCATTTTGTAATACTCTTAGATCTACTCTATTCCTTCTTACAATTTCTCCTTTCTCCGTTTTGACGACAAATGACCGTGGTCTCTCATGCCTTCTAACAATTTGGCCAGGCTCCCAGTGTTTGTTATTGTGATTAAATACAGTCACAGTCTGACCTACATTGATATCTGGTAAATCTTTTGCGCTTTTATTGTAATACGCTTCATTTTTATTTAATCTATAGTTAAGCCTATCTGAAACATTGCTGCAAAGTTTTGGCTTCAAGAGTTCGGCTGACATAGGTAATTTGGTTCTACATGAACGACTCATTAAAAGTTGCGCAGGGGAATAATTAATGTGTTTTAGAGGAGTATTGCGATATTGGAGCAATGCCCCAAATATATCTTTTCCCTCCTCAATTGATTTTTTTACAATGTTCTTGGCTATTCCCACAGCTTTCTCAGCTAACCCCTGACTTCTCAGAACATCCAAATTTGGAAAATACTGATTTTAGAGCTTAAGAATAACTTCTTTAGCTGATTTATCTCTTAAAGCCAACAGCTCCAGCCAATTTGAGTAAGCATCATATACTACCAGGTAAATATGATTTGCATAAGAAAAAATATCGGCAGAAACTCTTTGCCAAGGTCTATCAGGCAAATTTATATGGTTTTAAGGTTGCTTGATATTCTTTCTTGCAAACTTTTCACATATTCTACATTTTTTTGTCACATTTTCTATATCTAAACTCATATATGGCCAATAAAATATCTGCCTCGCTCTTAACTTTACTTTGTCCATACCAATATGGCCTTCATGTAATTTCTGAAGCATTAACGGTCGTAATTTTTTTGGTACTATAAGTTTGTTGCCAAGAAACAGAAGTCCATCGGAAACTAAGAGGTCATCTTTTATTTAAGATAATGATGAAGATGTAAAGGCATTTCATTTCTATCCGGCCAACCAAATTTTACATATTTAACTATTTCACTTGAATCAAGGTCATCTTTTGTTGCTTGTCTCAGTTCATGTTTCTTTTCTTCAGAAACAGGAAGATTATTTACTAACGAATGAACTGCAATATTCATTTCAGATCGTCAAATCAGGAGTAATCAAATAAGCTCGAGATAGGGTATCAGCGATATACAGATATTTCCCTGGCTTATATGTTACCTTAAGGTCATATTTGAGTAATCTAAGTCTTAATCTTTGCAATCTAGGAGTTACATTGTATAATTCTTTTTGAAATATGGAGACAAGTGGTTTATGGTCTGTGTGTATTACAACATTTTTTCACACCATAAATCAAATAATGGAATTTTTGACATGCAAAGTCTATAGCTAAGGCCTCCTTTTCAATCTGAGCATAATTAACTTCACTCTTTGAAAGGCTACGAGAAGTAAAACGCTACAGGATGCCCATTTTGTAAAAGACAGGCACCTAAACCATCTTTGGAAGCATCGTTTCAATTTCCACGTCTAAGGACGGATATAAAAAACGCAAGGACGGGTGCTTTAGACAATAAATGCTTGAGCTGAACCAAGAGATCATCATGTTCTTTTTCCCAAGACCATTCAACATCTAATCTTGTGAGATTACGCAATGGGGCTGAAACCTTTGCCAAATTGGGAACAAATTTGCCTAAAAATTTTAACATTCCTAGAAATCTCAATAAGTCACTTTTTTGTTGTGGCCGTGGCATATCTAAAATAGCTTTTACATACGACTCACAAGGTTCTATCCCTTTGCCTGAAAATAACTGACCCATAAACTTAACTTGTCTTGATTTGAACTGTACTTTATTCCTATTGAATTTAATGTTGTACTTTTTAGCCCGTTCTAGAACTAACCTTAAATTTTCATCATGTTCCTGCTCTGTTTCCCCAGTTATTATCAGGTCATCAAAATAAATTCCTATCCCTTTAATATCTCCGAACAACTCATAGTTCTTTTTTTGAAATACCTCAGAGCTGAACGTATTCCAAATGGTAATCTTCGAAACCGATACCTTCCAAATGGTGTACCAAAACAGCAATAATCTGAGCTCTCATCTGTGATCTTGACTTGAAAGTATATCCGTCTTTCATGTCTAATACCGAAAAATAGGGATTTGTTTGATAACGTACTAGCAATTTCATTTACAGTGGGAATGAGAAAATGCTCACGACTAATGGCTTCATTCAAAAATTTTGGATCCAGACATAATCTCAAATCATTGTTTTTCTTTTCTACTATAACCAACGGGTTAAGCCATTCAGTTGGTTTATTAACTTTAGCAATAATACCATCTTTTTCTAACTGATCCAACTTGAGCTTCACCCTCGAATGCAATGCTTGTGGAATTCTCCTTATTGGTTGTACATGAGGAACAGCATCTTTTTTCAAAACAATATTATGTGGAGTTGGAAACTCTCCCAAACCCTCAAAAACCATTGGGTAACTTGTAATGACATCATCAAACTTTTCAAAATTACTACTCTTCATGAAATCTACTCTTTTTACTAAATTTAAGTCTACACAGCCGTTTAGTCCTAGAAGAGGTAACTGACCTTTACTATTGACTATTATAAAGGGTATCTTGGCTGTTTTGCCATCTGCATTACACTCTAGGGTGATCTCACCAAATGGTTTGTTGGTAAAGTCACCACTTCCATATGCAACCAGTGTTACATTGGTCTTTTTCAAATTTTTCTTATAATTAAGTCCATTTAAGTAGTGTAGAGGTAAAACACTTACTTCTGCTCCAGTGTCCAACTTAAATTCTATTGTCTTACCCTGTACATTTATGCTTTTAAGCCACATTACCGCACCAATTGATTTTTCCATTTTATTCACAACACCGATCTGCTTGGATACCGCACTCACAAAGAACTGGTCTCCCTCGCTTCCGGAACTGTCTTCCTGAGCCACTTCATGTATACTCTTCTTTTTGTCTTCTCGATCCTTTTGACTTTCCTTTGATTTGCAGACTGTTGCAAAGTGATGAAGTCTCTGACATTTCTTGCATTTTTTTCCATAGGCAGGACATTTCCCTTTCATATGGTTAGTGCCACAGTACTTGCATGACTCTTTTTTGTCATACTTGTGTCTTCTTTTTATTTCATTAACTGTCATTTCATTTTGCAAAACCTTTGACTGACTTTTGCTTACCTCGAAAGCTCTGCAATGGTTAATAGCCATCTCTAGGGTTAAATCAGATGCTCTAAGTAGTCTCTCCTGAGTGTCTTTGCTGTATATACCCATGACGATTCTGTCTCTTATCATGTCATCCTTATCTTTATATCCTGTGGACTTAACAGCTTTTTCGAAGTTCAGTCAAGAATGAATCAAATAACTGTCCTTCCTTCTGACAAATACTATTGAAAACAAATCTCTCGAATATAACATTTTTCTTCGGTGAACAGTGAGCTCCAAATCTCTGCATTACCTGTTTTAATGACTTTTTTTCATCATTCGTCATATCGAAGGTGTTGAATAATTCCAAGCCATCATCTCCAATTAGGTTAAGAAAAACAGCCACTTTCGTTTCATCATCCTTCTTCGAGAGCTCCGTTACTGTTAGAAAATTATTAAATTTCTGTTCAAACAGCTTCCAATTTTCCGCAATATTCCCATCCAAACTCAGAGGTTTTGGCGGTCTGAACATTGACTCCATGTTCACGTTGTTTTCCGTTTTCGTCCAAAATTCGCCAGCCTAGTTGATACACTAAATTTGCCGTAGTCACTATACGACTCCAATCAACCTGACACCATGTATTATTTTTGTATATCAATTAAAAATCACTTGATGTTTCAAGATTTTATTATTTCACACTTCAGTCCATGCCGGTATATCTGTACGAGTGTACAGGTTACATTTTACCATTGTTGGTTATGTCATCATACAACCACCACAGAACTACATATATAGTTTTCTTACATCTAATACAGTCCTTATTTCACAAACTCTATGCCTTAGTCAAAATAAGTGACCTGGCCGTTTCTCTTTTGCCGCGTGAGCGTAAGGTGAAAATTCATTCACTGTTCATAACGTTTCTGTTATTCTGTTATACAATAGTTCTTATAGTTACCAAACGGCCAAGTCACTTATTTTGACTAAGGCATAGAGTTTGTGAAATAAGGACTTCTGAAGATGAAGAGTGTAGAGTTTGCAGCTTGGCTCTACATGAGATCTGATAACTTTTTGATAATGTTAGAAATACGACCCCGTCTTGGCAATATTTCTACATGAAATGTTTTGGTTGGATTTCAATTCTTTTTGTCAGTTGCTTTTAATTTTGTTCATTTTTTCCCAATAATAATTCAATATAAAATAAAATTACTGCGAGATCTATTTCAAGTCAAACTAATTCAAAATGTGGGGTTATTTTCACTGCGAGTTCTTGCATAGTTTTTCAACATTTATAACAAGCAGTACCCTATATATACATTTTTTCATGATTATCAGTGAATGAGTGACGAAATCGGGGGTTTTTAGATATCCATAAAACGTTGAGTCTACGGGTTATGCACTTGAAACTTTGCAAGTTTGATAAGTTCACTACTGGCATTATATTCTGAAAATTTTGTTCATCTACCATATTCCAAACTCAAGTTAAGAGAGTTCAAAAATACGACGAAACACTTCGAGACAATATGGGTAGTGCCCCGGCGCGGCTCTTCGCTTGGCTCGTCTTGGCGGAGGCACTACCGCGCCCTCAGATAAGCATACTTTCTATAAAATGTTCCCTGGTTATTTCGATATTCAAGTTTTCCGAGAAACATTTCAAGTTTTTCATATACAGTTATTTCATCAGGACATTCTTTCAACCTTTCTAAAGCATACACGTACTCTTCTTAATAGTAAGTTTTCGTTTAATCTTTTACGACGCGCTGCTTCGTGGTTAACTTCTGGATGAGAAGCAGAGTATTGAGCAAATGCCTCACGGTTAACTTCCGGATGGGACACCAAGAATCGAGCAACTGCCTCACGATTAACCTCCGGATGAGAAGCTGAATATCGCGCTAGACAGATTCACGATGTTTCTCAGCGTGCGATTGAGAATAACTCAGAACTGTATTTTTTCCGTTTTCGGCATAATTTTTACGATAGTTGGTTGCAGCCTGCTGAATCTGTTCACTTAGGGACACTTTTTGGTCTTCCTCCCTTATTTTTTTAGGCCCCCCTGCCTTCTTCAGGGTGGAAACGACATTATTGGATGTTGGTCAAACATTAATCGGAACGAGGACGTCAAAGTGTCCACTTAAATAAAGCCTACTAAATCGCAAACGTTTTAAAAGACCGCCAATATGAGAAAAAGTTCCTCTCAAAATGTTTTCTTGATAGACCTCAAAGGTGAAGGGATGAATAGCTGCCGCAGCCATCAGTTCAGAGGTACCGCCAAGGTAATTCTATTCAACATTTCCCGTGAATAACAATGAGGATCACGATAGAAGTCCCCATTTTCGGAACAAGTATACAATTGTAGGTCATTTCAGTTGACTACAACATATCGCACAATAGCAATTCTGATTTGAAAGGCCACCTCAAGGTCTATTTTGTCATACATTAAATATGCAAAGGAACGAAAAAGACAGGAGCCTTCCCCCGGCATATGAACCACACGATGACAACGAGGTCCCAGATCTATTTCAAAGGAAACTTATTCACAATCCATGTTTGAAAACAACATTCAAAGTGAAGACAATACCTGTAGGTATCTACCTGGTTCAAGCCTATCAAATCTAAATAAAACTATCTTGAACTCAAACAACCCTTCAAAGCTATTCTAGACGAATAATGTATGTATGCTATATCTGTCTAGGAACATTCAGTACTCAATATTTCAATGAGAAAGACAATAATGTATGTATGCTATATCTGTCTAGGAACATTCAGTACTCAATAATTCAATGAGAAAGACACGGACAACCAGTCAGAACGATTCCTCTGTTTTGGCTTTGATGAGTGAGCTATTATTTACCTAGGAGTGAGCGACCGATATGATGTGACGTGAATTTTATACTTTCTACTATTGAGTTCGGTCGTATTCGGCAACTCTCGCCTCTGTTAGTTTGAATCGCAGAGTAGCACGCTCCCTGCTCCCTCCCTAAATCATCGGTCACCGGTCACGATGTATGTATGAACCGCGACGTGAGTATAATAATTATTTCTCTATTTCAGTATCGTAATGGGTTCATTACATACATTACTAAACGTAGTGCTGTAATGAAACTCATTACAGCATTGTTTTCAGTTATATTTTTCATTTTATGGTTGTCAGTACTGACCTCCGATCCTGTCAATTTTCGAATCAAATCAATTCAAATTCTGCGATCTGTCAAATTTCGTATGTCACACCAACTGCCAAGATACAATACAAAAGTCACTAACTGAATTTTCATTCGAATTTCGAGAGTATTTCACAAAAAATGACTGAAATAGAGAAAATACCGTCTAATACTCGTTGCAGAAGGCAATTCCAACACTCATGCTATCGAAAACTAGCTCCTTCGTCGCTCGTTTTCGAACTTCGCATTCGTGTTGGAATAGGAGCTCATTCTGCAACTTGTTTTAGAATATACTATTATATTCATATACATTGAAAAATGTGGTTGTGGTTATACGTGGGGAACCACATCAAGACGAATATAAAATCACAATATTACATTCATTTACTTGAAAAAACGTCAAATTCTATTTGTTAAAATTACATACAGGGTGTCCGGGGAATAACTGTACATACCCTTACCAGAGATAGAGTTGGACTAGGTGATTACTATTTAACTATAAAAAATAAATTTCTGGATTCCCCTAGAAAGCTACAGGGTGATTTTCCATCTTCATGAAAATACTTAGAGCATCATAAAATCCAAACTTATTGACGGATATTATTGAAACTTGGGAGATTATTGGCACATGCTGAGGTCGAGTCAGAAAGATATCAATTATTTCATTATTGCAGGGCCAGACTCATTAATCTTCATTTAAAGTGTTCAGGGAAAAACAAACACTTTGTATTTCGAATTACAAATAACTGATTCGCGTTTTAGAAAGAAGCTAATTATGCTTCAATTTGTGATATTGCTCAAAGTTGTCACATGAACAATTATTTTTTTATGAATTTTTGAATTTGGATAAATTTCGAAAAATTGAATTTTTCACCATGAAGAGAACTGAAAATGTCATGTTTAAATATAAATTGCGAAAGTATTAGTAGGAAATTTTCGAAAAGTACAGAGCTTTAATGAGCACATTTCATGACGAAACGATAACAAATGAAAGAAACTAAAATACAGTAAAGAGCACCTAATAAAAATGAAAATAGGAACGAATGAATTGCTGAGTCAACGTCATTTCAGAAGTGGTTCGAAATGAAAAAAAATTAGCTTGTATACATTTCTCTTGCCGAATGTTCAAATTCATTTCTTAAAATATCGCAACAGTTGATAATTCTGTTCATCAGCTGTTCTTTTGACTGGATTTCTTCAGAATATACCATATCCTCCCATTTTTCCCATAAAATAATCTAGAGGTTTGAAATCTGCAAATACTCCTCGATTTACTAATTCAGGTTTTTACATTGGAAGAAGTGTCACTTTGGTCGATATCTTAGTTGTCGAACACCGGTATACATACGAATAATTTTGAAATATGCTTATATATATATATATTCTTATGAAAAGGAGAGCTAAAATAATACATTAAATGTTGAAACAAAAAGTACCTAGCTGAGGTAAAAAAAGAACGGGGTATCATAACATTCTTTGTATGATACTATAGAATCATACGATACTATCAACACTACTATCATACGATACTATACAGCCAGGGGAAAAAACCTCAGCCGAAAAAACCTGCCTCCCCGTAAACAAAATAACATAAAATATCAAATATCAGGAAATCTTGAAAGACATCAGTGTGATCATCTTCATGTTATCCGTCGATGCTTATGTATACCCTATACGCTTCACCAATTTTTTTTCGAAATATACATTCATTTACTCCATCGCAATGAGATCCGGGTCTGGGGTGGCCACCCAGTATATCAACAAATTATAATAGTCTTCCTCACCTTCAGTAACTTTTTTAAGAAAATTTATTATTTATTTTCGACCACCACAAGACGACTAAGTCCTGTTCAGGTAAATAAATTCAATTTTTCGAAGTTTACCCAAATTCAAAAATTCATAAAAAAATAATTGTTGATTGACAACTTTGAGCAATATCACAAAATGAAGCATAATTTAGCTTCTTTCTAAAAAGCGAATCAATTATTTGTAATTCAATATACAAAGTGTTTGTTTTACCCTGATCACTTTAAATGAAGATTAGTGAGTCCGGCCCTGGAATAATGAAATAATTGATATCTTTCTGACTCGACCTTAGCATGTGCCAATAACCTCCCAAGTTTCAATAATATCCATCAATAAGTTTGGATTTTATGATAGTCTAAGTATTTTCATGAAGTTGGAAAATCACCCTGTAGCTTTCTAGGGTAATCCAGAAATTAATTTTTCATAGTCAATCAGTAATCACCTAGTCTAACTCTATCTCTGGTAAGAGTATGTACAGTTATTCCCCGGACTCCCTGTATTATGGGGCGTTTTGCAAGACTTCATCCCCTCATTTGAAATGTGGGAACTGAGTTACTGGAAATCAGGAAATATCTATTTTATTATTCATAACGAGCAGAACCTATGCATAAATTTCAGATCCCAAGCATCCACACTTATACATCCACTGGTTCAAAGGGTTGGGGGATGAAAGTTTCGAGTTTGATCATTTTTTCCGTTGTTTGTGAACTGAAACTAGCTCACATACCAAATTTCAACTTCACAGGACATCCGGAAGTACCCTAACAGTTTTTATGATCATCAGTGAATGAGTGACGAAATCGGGCGTTTTTAGATATCTATAAAATATGGAGTGTACGAACTATGCACTTGAAACTTTGCACGTTTGATAACTTCACTATTGGCATCATATCCTGAGAATTTCATTCATCTGGTTTATTCCAAACTATGAGGGTGCGAAATTACGATGAAGCACTTCTAGATAATATAGTGGAGTCCCGGCCCACGCCTCGCAAGGCTCGTCTTAGCGGTGGCACGGTAGTGCCCTAAACCGTCGTCATCTTGAAAAAGGACTCCGCCTACTCCGACGTTAGAAGCGTCGCAAGCTAGATGAAATTTCTAGAAAAATCGGGGCTAGCCAAAACGGGTGCAGTTGATAATGCTAGTTTTATTTGAGAGAACGCCGCGTCTGCCCCTTCTGTTCAGACAATACTCTGGCCTTTCTTTCGACCTTTCAATAGATCTGAGATAGGACTTCAAATTGTTGAAAAGTCTTTCAAGAATCTTCGGTAATATCCAATCAAACCGATCAAACGTCTAATTTGTGTAGTATTCTTAGGAACTGGATATTCCAAAATTGATTGAACTTTCTCAGGGTCCGTGCTGAGACCTTTCTCATCAACAACAAAACCGAGGAACTTTAAGGAAGGGCGACAGAACATACACTTATCGAAATTTATTGTCAAGTTAACTTCTTCAAGTTTCTTATGAAGCCTTCTCAAGACAGTCAAATGCGTATCAAAATCGGGGGTTGCAATTATGATGTGGTCAAGGTAATAGAAAACGTAAGGTTCCAACGATGGACCAATAAGCATGTCCATTAATTTACATATTGCCTGTGCCGCGTTATTGAGCCCGAAGGGTAAGACATTAAAGCAAAACGGACCTCTACCGGGTACTGAAAAAGTTGTTTTAATTTTTGACTCTTCATCTAGAAGAATCTGAATGAAAGCAGACTTCAAATCTGTTACAACACTGAGAAAAAAGTTACAAGTAACTTTTTTTCTCTATTTCAGTGTCGTAATGAGTTCATTACAGTACTAAAAGTAGTGCTGTAATGAAACTCATTACAGCATTGTTTTCAGTTATATTTTTCGTTTTGTGGTTGTCAGTACTGAACTTCGATCCACTCAATTTTCGAATCAAATCAATTCAAATTCCGCAATCTGTCAAATTTAGTTAGTGACACCAACTGCCATGATACAATACAAAAGTCACCAATCTGAATTTTTTATTGAATTTCGAGAGTTTTCCACAAAACTTTACTGAAATAGAGAAAATATCGTCTAATACTCGTTGCAGAAGGCAATTCCAACACTCATGCTTTCGAAAACTCGCTCCTTCGTCGCTCGTTTTCGAATTTCGCATTCGTATTGGAATAGGAGCTCATTCTGCAACTTGTTTTAGAATATACAATAGCAGTCGACGCCGACCGCTCGAGCGGTCCGTGTACGTCGCTCAGCCGCTAACTGCTCGAGCAGTCCGTGAACGGCCGCCCTAAGGTCGACGACAAGGACTATATAACAATTTATTGTCATCAGCCTTAAATCACTACTTTATGTATAACCATTTGCACCGACGAATTCAAGGAATGTAAGTTGAGTCCTACTTATTTAAGTAGTTCTAGAGCAACTGCCATAGAAATAAGTATGACTTTAACGAACCTTCCTTAAATTCTTCACTGCTAATACAGGCAATAGAATTTATTTTTCATTTAATATACAGGGTGTTCTACAGGCTCTATGACAAACTTTGACAGGAGGTAGCTGTGCTTCTTCTGAACATTTTCGTTTCTTTGAACATAGGTCCTATTCGTTTTCGTTTCCGAGTTACAAGCATTTGATTGTGCAGCTCCAGATAGAGGAAGACAAGTAGTCAGTTGGCTGAATGAACATTTCCTGAATAAATAGATTTCAAGGACAACCAATTCAATGGCCACCTCGTTCGTCTGATATAAATCCCTTAGATTTTTATTCATCGGGACATATGGAGCAGCTTGTTTGTCATGTTGAAATCCAATTTCATCAACAATTATTTGATAAAATTCAAGATGCAGCGAACCAAATACGGAACTACCCAAATCTGATCCGCCTAGTAACGGCATATTTAGTTCACTGATATCAAGCTTCCATTCAAGCCGAAGGTGGACATTTTGAACAATTTTTATAGTCTCAAAATTTTCATTTAGTATTATGACTTGAACATGAAAATATAATTTTTCAAATGCTTGTATCTTCTAAACAAAAACGAATCGGATATATGTTCATAGGAAAAAAAAATGTTCAGAATAAGCTCAGCTACCATGTGTCAGAGTTTGTCATAGAGCTTGTAGAACACCCTGTATAATACCCGATTGTTGTTAATATTATATTCGACTACATATACCATTTATTCCAGAGATGGTTACGTTTTTTTTTCCATTGCTGTGAAATATATTATTTTGTATAATACACTTATGTAAATGAGAGTTTATGAATATGAGAGTTGATTTTTAATTGTTATATTTTTTATTTTCTACCCATAAATTTATGTGTCATGAGGTTTGGTTTGTACGAGAAAACACAGAAAAACATCAAAATTCACTCCAAATGCACTCAAAATATATATTGTTTAAAAAGTACTGAATTGATGTGGCCGACACTTGATTAAACTGCATGATTGAACTAAAAAACCGAATTACATGATTTTCATCAACATGAGTTATTTAACATTGACACCCAGTTCCTATAGCATATTCGCAGTAAGGTGAAGGCATATATAAACTTATTTATTTTCATGACAAATCAGAGTGAAATGTATTTCTATATTGCATTGAAGGCTCTTCTACTTCCGTAATTGGGTTCTACTGCGTAAAGAGTGATCGCTGAATCGATTTTCCTCCGCAATTTTTTTTCCTGAACTCATTTTTTTTAGGGGTAATATGAAATGAACGCTGTATTAATTTCACCCCATATTTTTTATTCACTCATTCTCAAAGTTTGTACCAAATTTCTCTCTGTTATATATGCATATTTTAAATCACTATCATCTTATTTTTAATGAAGTCACTCGAGACTCGATTGATTTCATAAAAAATAAAATGATATAGCGATTTCAAATATGTATATACAACAGAGAGAAATATGGTACCGACTTCAAGAATGAGTTAATATAAAAAATATGGAGTGAAATTAACACCGCTTTCTCCCCCTTATGTAGCAAAAAAATACTGAAAGTAAATAGCAATTTTTACTCAAGGTAAGTGACAATGTCAACTCAGATGATGTTGTGTGCTTATGATGAGTATAACTGAGTACTCACGATAATGACAGTGTGTATTTACGGTAAGTAGTAGTGACTGTTATCGTAAACAAAAAAGTTAATTGCCAACATAAACTTCTTATGATATCTGAGTGAAAAAGTTAGGTGTAACAGACATAGATTCTACTAACTGCAAGTGACAAATATACTTGGACTATGAAAAAAGATGTTTGGTGTACATTTAACTGTTACTTGCGTCGGACAACTTTTTTAGTTGTAGTAAATGAGTTGAATATCCTATGAGTAACACAAGCTACTCGGATCAGGTCAATGAAGACAGTTATTCTGAATAAAAATTAAAAACGAATTGCAAGTAGCTTTGCTTACTTATGATAAGTTATTTTGTGTCAGAAACCACGATTACTTGTAGCAAATAAAAATAGTTCTTTGTGCCTATAGCAAGTCGCAATTTCTATTTGTCGTATTCAAATATTTTTCTCGGTGAACCTAAAAAAGGGGCATTTCTAATTTTACTAATAATCGTATCAATCAGAGGCATAGGATAACTGTCTTGGACCGTTACCGAATTCAACTTTCTTCCATCGAAAACTCCTCTATGCGTACCATTTTTCTTTGCAACAAGCCAAAAGGGAGATAACCATGGTGCGCATTCAGTTACAGGCTTAATCACATCGTGATCTAATAATTTGTCAATTTCCGCATTAAGAATGCTTTGCATTGCAGGAGATAACGCATACTGTCTTTATCTTATAGGACTACCTTCAGTTTTGATAGTGTGCGTTAGCAAATGCGTTCTACCTATCCTATTCTCGGGGCCAATAGCTTTGAACAACTCGACAACTTCATTGAGCTCTTCGCGTTGAAACGCAGACAGATCATCTGTGGATGGAATGGTATGAATAGCGGCTGAAGAGAGCAGCGATGCATCATAGAGGAAATTAGAGAAATCTATTCTGATGCTTAATAGTTTTAGAAAATCCATTCCTAAGATTAATCTATGACCAATTGAGGGCACTACAAGAATCTTCAGAGATTTTGAGATATCATTAATAGTAATGGGTAGTGAAACATACCCTAAGGTATTCTGCAACCATCCATCAGCTGTTGTCAGGCTGACAGAGACGTCATAATCGATAGCC
The DNA here is from genome assembly GCA_038502775.1 of Hippodamia convergens. Classification (NCBI taxonomy): domain Eukaryota; kingdom Metazoa; phylum Arthropoda; class Insecta; order Coleoptera; family Coccinellidae; genus Hippodamia; species Hippodamia convergens. The sequence continues at coordinate 111,824 of JAVSIQ010000817.1, read as the reverse complement.
AAGTTCAGTTTTTATAAGATATAGAGGAGAGATGAACCGAGAATTGAGATATTGCTAGCACTGTCAAGCAAAGCCGATATTTGCTCGTTTCCAACAGACATATTTAATTAAGGCCGATTGTCTTGTGCATGTCTATCAAGTAGGGGTTGAACAGAGATATCCAGTGGCGTAACGTTTCTCAGCCAGGCCCCCCCCATGATTATTCCCGGGCCCCATCCCTATTAAAAAAAAATTTTTAAAATTTTTTTTTTGTTTTCGGAAGAACTTTAACAAAGTTGAAGAACTAATAATTTTCCACTCGTTTCTGCCGTTGCATTCCATTATTATATTATAATTGATTTTTAAACAAACAGTTAATACGTCCTTTTTCACACGCTTTTCGTAGATTGTTTTTCTATACTTTTCATTTATTATTATTATTATTATTATTATTATAACAATGATGAGAGTTTAGGCAGTGCCTATAAACTCAATGAACAAAATATATATAAACACAAAAAAATCCAAAGGGTAATAAAGAAAAATAAAAGTAGTAGAAGTGCTTAAAACAAGTAAAAGATCGACAAAAATCCACCAAGTGAAAAGTAACTCCACTCATCCACGTAGACGCCAACTGTCATAACTGTTTTTGAATGAGTTCACCGACACTGACTCAACCACAACAGAAGGCAAAGCATTCCACACCCCGAATACGCGGTTCGTCAAAAAGTGTTGTCTTTGCACTGTCTTGAAGTCCTCCTTGCGGAGCTTAAAAGCATGACCACGCAAACGGCTGTCGGTATTCAACGTGAACAAGTTGCGCAGACTAACACCAAACATATCCTTCAGAGCTCTGAAAGTTATTATAAGGTCGCCACGTGTCCTGCGGTCCACAAAAGAAGGTAGGTTCATTATGGAAAGTCTTTCACTATATGACGGGCGTGAGATGCCGTATGGTAAACGCGTTACACGACGCTGAAGACCTTCCAGTAAAGATAAATCGCGGCACAACGTCGGATGCCAAACAGGGCCAGCGAACTCTATGATAGGCCGCACATAGTTTCGATATAGAGCCGCGCACGTTAGGGGGTCACACCTGCCAAATGCTTTCTGAATCAGAAATAAGGATCTCTTGGCCTTGCCTACCGCATGGAGAATATGATCGGACCAACTCAGATTATCCGTGATTATAACACCCAAGTCACAATGGCTGCTGGATACAGGGATGACACATCCATTGAGAAAATACCTCCGGCGCGGATTGCGGGCACCCATGTGAAGAACGACGCACTTCTCACCGTTGAGCGGCAGCTGCCAGTCCTTACACCACCGTGAAATGGAGTCGAGGTCATCTTGTAAACTAGAGGAGGCACCGACGGGGCTAAATATCTTGGTGTCATCAGCGAACTGCGAACAGTGGGATCTGACATGTCTTGGCAAGTCAGAAACGAAAAGAAGAAACAGAACCGGGCCTAATACCGAGCCCTGAGGTACTCCACTCAAAACGGCTCTCGGCGAAGAGAGAACATCTCCAACACGAACCTGGAAGGAGCGATTCGAAAGAAATGCCTCTATCCACGAGAGGAGGCGGCCACGAATCCCAACATGATCAAGCTTGAAGATGAGACGTCTATGAGGCACACGGTCAAAGGCTCGAGAGAAGTCAAGGTAGATGACATCAACCGGGTTACCTTTGTCAAGGGACGACGACCAGGAGTTGACGCATTCAAGGAGGTTTGTGATGACAGAGCGCCCCGGGAGAAAGCCATGTTGACAATCAGGAATTATGCCTTGAGCAAGCGAGAAGTGGATAACTTCATCCAGAATGATCCTTTCAAAGACCTTCGCAATGACCGGGACTAAGCTGATGGGGCGGTAGTTGTCGGCACAACGCTTATCTCCCTTTTTGAAAATAGGCGTAACACGTGCACTTCGCCAAGAAGAAGGGAGGAAAGAAGTCTCGAATGAGCGGTTAAAGATTAGTGAAAGGGGGAGCGCCAGGGAACGGGCACACTCCTTGAGCAGTTTTGCAGAAAATCCGTCAGTACCAGGAGCAGACTGTATATTCAAGGTAGAAAGCTTGGCCTTCACGATAGACGGAGAGAATGTTACGTCTCTGAGTTCGGCGGATATACGGGGCGAAATTATTGCGGGAGGCTGACCAGATTCTAGTGTGAATGATTCCGAAAAAGAATCGGCCAAAACGTTTGCAGACTCATCTGGACCTGAACATAGTCTATTGTTCCGACCACAGACCAATGGAGTATCAACCTTGGTGTTTAATGTAGACCTGATGTATTTGAAGAAACTCTTACGATCACTAGACCGTGTTAGCTTAAGTTCGTAGTTCTTTTTTAGTATAGTAATTACGGAGGAAAGGTAATTCGAGAAACTTCTATGGGCATCATAGTCTATTTGATCTTTACGACGAATATAGCGCTGCCACAAGGATTTTTTATGACGAATTAGCCGGAGGATATTTGAGTTGATCCACGGTTTAGTCGGAATGAAGGTGATGTTTCTTCTCGATGTACAATTGTCGATAAGCTCATGCAATTTTCCAGAGAAAATGTTCCACATGCGTTCCACGTCAGCTTCCGGCTGCAGGAGGGATACCCAGTCAATTACTTCTACTAAATTATCAAGCTGACGGTAGTTAGTTGTTTTCATAGTTTTCAAGATTTTCTCATTAGTAGAAGGAAAAATGAGCTGCAACTTAGAAGAAAGGATAATATGGTCTGATTTACCCAGAGGTGGATGTTGATCAATGCTCGAAACAATGTCAGGAACGTTGACCAGTATCAAATCAAGAAGTGAAGGAGATTGTAGGTTGCGATAGCGGGTCGGAAACTCAACTAATTGAGTGAAATTGTTTTCGCGAATGGTGTCAACAAGAATAGAGGAGGCGGTGTTATAAACTTTTGACGATAAAGGCCAATCTACTTCGGGCATGTTGAAGTCACCTGCTATGTATAGACTTCGCTTGCTCACAGAAAGACTGCCAAGAAGACCAGCAAGTTGAGAATCGGATGGACAAGGGCGAGGTCGGTAGATGCAACCAATGGTGAAACAGCAGGATCCTCCATTGCAAAGACCAACAAACAAACAATCAATTCCTGGCAGATCGGGCTCCGAAGGCTGAAGAGTGAAAGATGCGCAAACGCTATCAGCTACATAAATGCATACTCCACCATGACCAATCGTAGTTGTGCTGTCATGTCTAAAGATGGAATAGCCTGGTAATACTACCAAGCAGTCCGGAAGGATTCAGCTACTAGAATGAACGTCGGACGATAGGATCCAACGTAGGCTACCAGTTCATTATATTTGGAGGACAAAGACTGTGCATTCGTGTAGAAGATAGACCACTCACAAAGCGTATTTAGTTTTTTGGCTGTTTAGAAACTGATATTTTAGTGATGGTAGGAGTTCCGGAACGATATTTGATGTCAATATCAGTTTCTCCTGCGTTTATCCTGCGTTTGAGCTCCTCACGTAATGTGCTCAGCTCCCTGACTTGAGTAGGTGTCTTGTCATCCGAAATGCTGAAACTTCGCCATTCAGGTTTATTCCTCATCATTATCTTATTCCTGAGAACCCTGGTAACAATCACAGGGTTGGTAAATGAAATTTTTAAAATTCGAGGACGATTGTTAGATGGTTTGCCAATTCTCATAACCGAAACTCTTTGTGAATTTGCATCAGGAGCCACACAATCAAGTATCCTCGAGACAATTGTAGAATCCTCGCTGAGATCGGTCTCAGGTACACCACGAATCAATACATTGTGGGACCTCCGAAGACGGTCAAGTAGTTCGGATGGTTGTAGGCCCGGACCAGAACTGACACCATCGGAGGCAGTCGATGTTTCGAATCTTGACAGTCTTTCATTAGTGGAGTCGACAACGCCCTTGAGAGACTTGTGGCTCTCAGTCAAGAAATCGATCTTGGAGGAGCAGGAGGCAATAGCTGTTTCATGCTGATCAATAGCTTCAGAATGGGTGGCCAAAGTGGAGTTGTGACGAAGTATATCAGATGTATGCATTTCTAGGATAGCTTTACACTCTGTAACATCGGTCTGAAGCGTTTGAAGGTTCGTTTTGATGGAGGATATATCGTTGCACATATCACCTAGTTTTGCCATGATCATATTGAACTGATCAGGACTCATAGGAGTCAATGCGAGCTGTCGGGAATCGACCTGCACCGACAAAGAGGAGGACTTACTGCGAAGAGATCGGCTCTCCATCTTACAGTAACCACACACCCAATTCGTATCAACCAAGTTCAGATCCTCAGGCGATAAGTTGAGACAGTCTAAGTGGAAAGAATTTTTACACCCAGAGCATCTCAAACAGCGAGTAGAGGAAATTTGCTTCGCACAAACGTGACACTTGGCCATTTTAGCTGTGTGAAGTGAAAACAGCAGATAATTATTTCAGGAAGGAATAGGAGGTTACAGAACTTCACTCTCTTGGGCCGATAAGAGAGGCTCATATACAGAAAGGGTGGGCCACGGAAGAGAAAAGGTAAGCAACAAAGGTAAGGAATGAGAAATTGAGGAAGGAGAGAATCTGTAGTACAGTGACTGAAAACCGTAAAATCTTGCAACAACGCGAATATCTCCTGTATTCATGCGCTAACCGTCCCACTCCGAGTTATTAGGAGTACTGAGATAAGTGAGAATGAAGTATCGGATTGATTGTCTCAGGTATCGGTATTCGACATTCAACGCAGAGGTGGGAATGGTGGGGTGATCGACGCAATCGAGGTGCGTATTAAATATAAACAAAGGTGAAGTGAATTCCCAGGAAAAAAACAATTAAAAAATAAGCCGGAAAATAATCCAAATGGAGGTTTTCACATGAAAATTTCCTACCTTGGATGCACAATATTAGCACTTAAGAAAATTGATAGCGTAAATATAAGTATTCGCACTGAAAAATCTAGTTTTCTGAGGAGCTACTTCCACATACGTGTTAACACTCTGAATTTAAATATATATTTATACATTAAACGGTTTTTTTTTCGAAAGCTCAACTCCCCAAACAACAAACAAAAACACACACACCCACAAACAAAGAAGCGAAAATCCGACTGCCCAACCTCCACACGTGGTAGGTACGCTTTGTATTATAACGCTAATGTCGGCAGTAACTATTTTCTTGAAATTTTCGAATTTTTCGTTTTTTTGAAATGAAAGTACTATCTGCAATGAAATTGTGGAAAAAGCTCGAAAATTTTTGAAGATTATGGCTTTTTATAGCAAAAATCGTGATCCTTTAATTTTTTCGAAATTTCGATCGAGAGAAACGAAAAATTCACTGGCTAGATTCATTTGGCTCTTTGCAGGGTTTTTTTGAACATATTGAACTGTAGATAGCATACTTTACATTATTGGTTTTCTCAATATGTTCGACCGCTTGATTTTCTAAAAGAACACAAGAAGCACTCTTTTCGTTGTATTTTCAAATTCATGTGAAAAAGAGAAGAAAAATATTCTCGGAAAAGCAATAAAAAGCCGATGAAGGGAATTCATCATGATTCTCGAAACCAACCGACAACTTTCTACTTTATGTGATCATTGATGGTTGCTGCGACGTTGATAATCAAAAACAAAAGGACGTATGAAGATCTGAAAAATGGAAATTCAAGCTGAATGAATATTATAGCGGTTAGCCAAAAAAAAATTTTCTCACGCTCGTGGACGAAAAAACGAAAGTTAAAAAGCTTGAAATTTTGTTGTTGTTGGTTTCTCTAATATCTCTCAAAAACTACTGACGCCACATAAAATTTTGATTTCATTTTGATCCTTTAATCCCGTACCCGTAGTGCATTATAATATCCAAAAAACGGATTGCATTAATTTGAACCGATATATACTTCAAAGATTTCTTTATGAATCATATTTATAAGATCATCTATTTTATTATTTTAACTGTTATTTGAATTTGATTTTCAGACTTAGCTAGACTCAATAGGAGCAATCATATCAAACATTTATAATTTTTTGGTGTCTTATAAGCATCAACAATTTCACTAATAATTTTAAATCTATATATAAATATATAACATTAAGAGAAAATAAGTTTTTACTGTCTTGAAGAGATAAAGAAAAAATTAAATAAAAGGTTCAACAACTGGGCCCCCAGACCTCGCGCCCCCCCCCCCAACGGGGTGGCTGGGGGGGTGTACGTTACGCCACTGGAGATATCATTGCTCAATTGAAACCTCTTTTGTCGTGGTTGTTGGGCTTCATTTGTTTCAAACTTTTTATTCGAATTATAAAATTCCTCGACGGTAACTAGCCGTCGTATCATCGAAATGATTATTGCTGAAACATCTCAATTTTTTCTTTTGTTTCCGTTTTGCTGATGGCGATCCGCTGCCATTGGTCCACCAGCTCTCACATTTTTTTGACATTTCTTACATGAGAATTTGGTTTTTCCTTCGAAGCTACAACCAAAACAAAATATCTTTCTAGGCTTCTTACACAAGGAGTACGTATGTCCCGGCAATCGACAATTCCAACAAATTACGTTAGATGTTACTTCGGAAACAGTTAACTTTCTCAGAGATTTTCGAGCAAAATCTGAAGGTAAAGCATCTTCAATACGTTTACACAGAGAAATTGAGGTAAGGTATCGATATTTTGTAAAATCAAAGCTCTAACAAAATCAGGTAGTGAATTATCTCTAATATCTCTAGAGACAATTTGTTTATCCGGAGGACGTGCTGTCAGTCGATTGAACTGCGATTCTAAATAACTAATAAAAATGGTAACTGATTCACCTAAGTGTTGTTTTCTCGACTTAATTTCATCCATCAAAACTTGGTCGTAATTAGAAGGCAAAAAGGTCTGTTTTAAACCGGTCACCAATTCGGACCAACTCTTAAAACTTTTTCTAATAAAATGGTTATGCCACCATGTCCATGCATCTGAATGAAACAGATCCGAAGCTGACTCAAATAAATCTTGGTCAGTACAACCTCGGGAAATTTTGAGTGAATTTACCAAATCAAGAAACAACGGGACCAACGGTTCTTTACCAGAAAATTTCTTAATACCCCATTTGAATACCGGGACTTTCTTCGAAAGACCTGGAGAAATGCTTTCTAATGCTAAATTCGGGCTAGGTAATGAATTTTTGATCGGCGTAGATAAGGCTGGAGGCTCATCACAAAGACGTTTATCAGCCAAATCTGATTCCAAACCGAAAAGTTCAGTAAGTAAGTTATTTTTCTTCTCGACATCTGAGTCATCAACAGTATGCAATCTATAGATTCTACCCGAGCAATGAACCAATCGAGATGTTAATCGGTTATATTCATCCTTAGAAGAGGAAGCTCCAAACGAGTAGGAAGTTAAGAACAAAAGATCCTTGCGGTCGAGGTTCCCGGGAGGCTGAACGAAGCCACAACGACCCCTGTTCATGTTAATAATAATAATAATAAGATCCAAACTTGTCTATCGATTAAGAAATTTCCTTAAGAGAAACCTTAAGTTCATTTATATTCTTTTCAAAAGTATAGATATCAGTTGAGGCAATAAAGCTACGGTTCGCTCCTTTTTGGGAAAGAGAACCTCTTAAAGTTTTACGATTTTTGTCTACTGAATCAACCACCTTCTTATCCAAACGAATAGAAACCTCATATGTTAACTCATGAGCCTTCAAATAGTTTGGATTCATAGACACGTTGATAAAATTAATGGCTACTTTCAAATTTCACTTTCAGGTAAAGGTAAGGTAAGAGAACAATAAATGATGAACGACGACATGGCGGATAAGACGTGTTTATATGAGCTCCCCGCGAAAAAATATAGAAAGTGCCATAATATGAGTACCGGATTAAAGTGTGTAAATTGTGGAATATTAATGCACCCGGGTTGTATCAAATACTATAACGACATAGTAAAAATCGATGAAACTCGAATTGAATGTTGTGCATTAAAACAGATTGTAGTTAACCAAGAAAACACGAGCGACAGCGAAGAAGATCAGAACTCCTCTATCGGAACGGTGGTTGAAATCAGTGATGTAGTTTCGTCAGGTGAAAAAATATTAAGTGACATCCCGTGAAAATGAACTTCTTCTGAAGGAAAATACTCTCTTGAAGAAGCTGATTAGTGAAATGGAAGACAAGAACCTGCTCCTTCTATTCAAAATCAGTGTGTTAGAATAGGACACAAAAAGTGACGTATGTGATTTTAAACATAATGCAGAAATCAAACAAGGATAGAATGAAGAAATTCCAGTGATAATAATTACCGATAACAAAACAACAGATGTAAAGGAGTGACCTGATATCGAAGAAGAGCACAGTTCATTGCCCCCTCATCAGGATATGGACAATCATTATTTTCATACGTTGAAATCGGTTGGTAACGAAAAGAGGAATATGGCCAACATGAATAACTCAAACAACAAAAATACAATAAGAAGTACTAAGAGAACAATCAGTATGAATATAACAAAAGGTACTAAAGAAACGACTGAAGGCATAAGCACACCTTGTGGCATCGAACATAGATCTGCAGACCTGTTTGAAATTCGTACCGGAAAAGTCATCCAGGAGTCTTCATCGGATAGTCAAAAGGGTGAATGGAAAACTGTGAATCGTAAGAAAAGGACAGGAAAACGCATTATTGGCAATAATGTTGATCTTAATATAAGGGGTGTTCCTAAATTGCCGGAGTTGCATGTTTGTAGAATTGACAAGACGACCACGCCAGACCAGCTTAGGGAATCACTACAGAAATATTTTAATGTAGTGGCCTGTGAATCAATCTCTTCAAGAAGTCCGGATGTTTAAGCTTCATTTAAAATTACAATTCATGAACAGAACTTCAAAACTGCGATGAATCTCAACTTCTGGCCGGGTGGAGCCGGCTTTTTGGAAAGCGGAAAAAGAATTTGATGACGGTAAGGTAATATTCATGCCTAGCTTTCTGTATCTGAATGTTCAATCTCTGAATGTGAATAAGATTGCTGCTTTGGAAGTGGATCTGTGTGACTTTGGTAGAGTTCAGTTTTTGTGTTTATCCGAGACCCATGCTTCGGCTGATTCGATTCTTTCGAAGACAATTGAGGGATTTGATTTGAGGAGTTTTTACTGTAGACGAGTGTATGGGTTTAAATGTTAAAAGTATTGATGTTGATCAGTTTTGTTCGGAGAAGGATTTCGAGGTATGTGCAGTTTCCTGGCTCAGTGAGTCTGTAAAGTACATCATTGTTTCTTGCTATCGCTCTCCGAGTGGTGATATTAATATTTTCTTTAATAACATGATTAATTTAATGAATAAATTGTATGTGGCGAATGCGTATATTTATGTCTGTGTAGATATAAATATAGATGCTTCTCCATATTCTCATGATTCTAAAAAATTCAAAGATTTATGTGTCATATTCATGAGTTTCGGTTTGAAATCTTGGGTTAGTTGGCCTACACGGGTTTCTCAGAGTTCAAGTACCATAAAAGATCATGTTTTTAGCAATATAATGGATTTGACTGTATGCGTGGTAGATAATGACTTATCGGATCATAGAACGTTGCTCATCGGTGCCGATTTCCTCACTGGGGTGGGGAAAGCTCGTGTCACACAGGGAAGGAAATTCAGCAGATCCAAAGTTGACTTATTCTATGGTTATTTGCAATCTCAGGACTGGTCTTCAATTTGTCGGTTCGAAGATCTTGATGAGGCTTTCCGGTGTTTCTTTGAGGTATTTACTTATTATTTTGATATCTGTTTTCCGTCAAGGAAATTTCTCATCAGAGCAAACAATAAAAGTGAGTGGGTAACAGATAAGGTGAGGAGGTCTAGCCAAAATTTGAGTGACATGTTCATATTAAAAAATTCATACCCAGTCTTGGCTGGTTTATATGATGAGGAAAAGAAGAAGCACACAAGACGGGTTCTTGACGTGAAGCGCCGTTATTATCAGAATAAAATCTTTACATCAGACAACATGTGCAAGTCATCTTGGAGAGTAATTCGGGATCTCTCGGGAAAGCACGAATCACATTCAAATATTATCATAAGAGAGGACGGAAGAGACCAAGCTGATCCTCAGGTAGTTGCTGATATGATCTACAATCATTTCATCGATAAATCCAGTGAAGTTGTCAATTTGTTGCCATCTCAGAATATTGATATTGTTCCTAAAACAGGTGGTCGTCTGTTGGGAGATTCCATGTTTTTGAGGCTCTTCATTTGTGATGAACTGTTAGCACTTTTGAATAGTGGGCTGAGGAATGGGACTTCTGGAGGTTTCGATGATGTTCCTGCCTTTGTTTTGAGGAGAGTCTTGCCGGTGGTGATTGAGCCGCTCACTTTTTTGGTGAATCTCTCATTCGCGTCGGGCTGCTTTCCTTCGATTCTTAAAATGGGTAGGGTCGTGCCTGTTGCGAAATCAAGATCCCATTCACCAACCTTGGAAAATTTTCGTCCTATAACGATTTCTTCTTGTTTTTCAAAGATATTTGAATTGTCCTTTCGTGTAAGGCTAACTGATTTTTTGGAGAGACATAATTAATGCTAGCCAACACGGCTTCTGTTTAGGCCCGTCAACTACTAGTGCTATTTGTGCATTTATGAATGGGGTCGTGAGTTTCATTGAGGCAGGCGGGTGCCCTGCTTGAATCTCATGTGACTTGAGCAGGGCGACTGTGTCAACCATGAGATTTTGTTGTCAAAGCTGGTTTCTTGTGTTGTCCGTGGGAGGGCCAATGACTGGATGGCCTCATTTCTGTCGGGTAGGGAACAGTATGTGACAGTTCGTCATTCTGATGGTGCAGTGTTGAGAAATTATTATTCTCAGAAAAGAGTCGTAACTATCGGCGTTCCCCAGGGTTCTATATTGGGGCCTATTCTCTTTGTCATCTACGTTAATGATCTAGATGAATCGCCACTTCTAGTAGCTAACTCAATGACGATCCAGAGTACTGTTAAGATCTCTATGATAAAGTACGCCGATGACATTTCTTTTGTTGCCAGTAGCGGGTGCGATGGCGGACTCAATGATGTTTGTTCGGAAATCATGAAGTACACGATGAATTGGTGTACAAAGAATAAATTGTATCTCAATCCTAAAAAGACACAAATCGTGCGATTTCACAATAGACAAAAGCAAGTTCAACCGCTTGAGGTAAGATTAAGCGATTATGACGAGCCGTTGCCTCAGACTGCCTCTCTTTCATTTTTGGGAATGATTCTGGATGACACCCTTTCCTGGAGGGATCATTGCGAGCTTCTCTTGACAAAATTGAGTTCGCAGTGTTTTCTGTTCCGCAATTTAAAAACTTTGTTGACACCGGCTCAGCTGCTATTAGTGTACTATGCCTAGGTGGAGTCACGTTTGAGATATGGCCTACTATTTTGGGGCAATTCATCTTTGGCACCGGTTCTCTTTATCGCACAGAAGAAAATACTGCGGGTGATTGCTGGAGTCTCCCAAATTGTTTCCTGTAGACCACTTTTTGCCAGATATAAAATTCAACCTCTTGCATGTTTATATATATTTGAAATTTCTGTCTATGTTTTCAAGAATCGGGCTCAGTTTCCGACCAATGATCTAAGACGTGAAAGATCTACAAGACAAGATAATTTCCTCCATATACCCTACTGCAAACATAATGTAACCCTCAATACGCCGAATTATATGGCAAGGAGAATTTTTAACTCGCTACCTGATGAAATTAAAAGTATTCAGAGTGAAGTAATTTTCAAGAAAAATCTCAAGAGCTACCTGTTTGAGAATGGTTTTTATAAGTTAAACGATTTCTTGAAATGAACATGTTTATGTGAATTGTTTCTTGTTTGTCTTTTTAATGTACATAATGTACCTTTCAAATAACTGCCTATGCTTGTAAGTAGAGTACTCAATGCTGTATACCCCAGCAGACTGTTTTACTTTGTATTTTTTTGTTGACAATTTTCTACACAATACTTGTATGCATTGTCTATGGAAATAAAGTATATTATTATTATTATTATTATTATTATTATTATTAAAAAGTGAGAGAAGAATGAGCCCTCTTAAGATAAACAGGGACAAGAGAAAAGAGATAGAAGGGATCAAAGAACGCTCGTGAACCAGAAATTCAATCCTCGACAAAGCTGTTAATAGTGGTTCAAATTATCACCGCCAGAGAGAAGCAATTTGGGAAAATCATAAGGAAAACCAGGCCCTTTTACGTTGGTCGCCAATTGTGTAAGGTTAGAGAGAAAGATATAATTTACTATAGATGCTCCAGCTAGTCAGAACATGAGACCACCTTACGTTTATATGAGGTAAAAGGAGATAATAAGCTTCTACTCAGGCTAAAACTTGAACAGTCGAGATTTATTCCTCTCTGATGACAATAGCTATTTACAATATCTACTATCACAAATTGAATTAAATATGAGGACAAGAATATGTACAATTATGAACAATTCATCAGAAACACCATTCACGAGCGTTTTCCGTTCTTTGTTGACTTATCTTGTTATAATAATGCCAGGTAAGGAAAGTGACTATCTCTCGACTTCTCCCAACGTTCGAACTCCTGAATCTCCTGGAAGACGTTGCAGTTCCTCCAGAAGGAATGGCGTTGTAAGAGGGGAGGGTTGTATTCTTCCAAAGAGAAATGTTGAGGGTTTAACTTCCTCCAAGGTGCAGGTACTGAAGGTTTGAAGACTTAGCTCCCTCCCAAGAGGTTTTGGAGGTTTAGTTCCCTTCAAAGAGGTGTCGGAGGCTTAGCTCTCTCCAAAAAGAGATTTCTCATTCGACTGCAGTCCCAAATAATACATTTTTACTATAAAGAGAAACAGTCAATTATCCTTTTATTATATACGGGAGGAACGGACCAAACTTCAGGTATGTATTCTATAGCTCGAAATAATATAAAAAAACTCATATGTTGTTATCCGATTTTCATTTGTTCTCAAACTATAGCGTCATTATAAAAACAACATTTTCTATATTAAAATGGTTTCATTTATAGCATTATTTTAATAAATGCAGGAAAATCCCGCCATTAACCTCGAAACACATTCGTCTGCGAAAGGCTCTTGATGCTTTTCTGATTGATTCGTGCTTTTCTTTAATAAGCAATGCCGTATTTCTAATGCGTCGAATAAGAGCATCCCGAGTGTCAACTTTAACTTTGTATACCTCGTTCTTGAACCAGCCTCACAAACAATAGTTCAATGGTGTGAGGTTTGGAGATCTTGGGGGCCAACTAATACGACCACAGCGACCAATTCATAGTCCGAGAAACTCTTGATCTGAATATTGGTTGACCTTATTTGAATGTTCTAATTACCCTACAGTTTGAAAACAAATGAGAATCGGATAACAACATATGAGTTTTTTGGAATTATTTCGACCTGCAGAATACACACCTGAAGTTTGGTCCGTTCCTCCTGACTCACCCTGTATATATCTATATATATATATATATATATATATATATATATTAGACTGTTTCAAAAAAATCGACATTTTTTGTTTTCACGAAACCCCCCCCTAAATATCTTCCGGGTATCGAAAAGAGACCTCTATGAAAATATCAGCTTCAAATAATAATATTTAGAGGTCGCTCATCAATTATTTCTATTTTCCCTACTAATAGCAGGGAAAAAATTTCATTTTTCAATAAAAAATTCCTAGAGCAGAAACCAATGGACGGATTTCATTGTGTGATACATTTTCGTGTAGACAATCAGATACTCTACAAATATGTCCCTTACGATATTTCAATAAAACGGCCGCTTCAAAAGTTATTCATTTCGATGCTAATATTGAGGTACTTTTGAAGAAAGAAATTATTCAAAAAAATCGATTCCGTTCGTTTTCACGAAACTCTATTTCTAATTATCTTCAGGGTATCGAAAAAAAGCGTCTGTCAAGATATTAGCTTTGAATATTAATATTTAGAGGTCGCTCAGCGATGATTTCTATTTCCGCTGTTGATAGCAGGAAAAAATTTTCTTTTTACAATAAAAAACTTTCCATTCACGAACCAATTGACGGATTTCATTGTGTAATACATTTCTTGTAGGGAACTAGATGCTCTACGAAAATGTCTCCTACGATATTTCGATAAAACCGCTCGTTCAAAAGTTATTCGAACTTTTTCTTCAAAAATACCTCTATATTAATACCTTATATTGAGGTATTTTGGAAAAAAAAGTTCAAATAACTTTTGAACGAGTGGTTTTATCGAGATATCGTATGGAACATTTTCGTAGAGTATCTAGTTCTCTACACTAAAATGTATCATACAGTGGAATCCGTCTATTGGTTCGTGAACAAAAAATTTTTTATTGAAAAAGGAATTTTTTTTCCTGTCATCAGCAGCGAAAATAGAAACCATCGATGAGCGACCTGTAAATATTAATATTTAAAGCTAAAATTTTCACAGACGCCTTTTGTCGATGCCCTGAAGATGATTAGAAGGCGGGTTGCGTGAAAACGAGTAAAGTCGATTTTTTTGAATATTTTTTTTCTTAAAAAATACCTCAATATTAGCATCGAATCGAATAACTTTTGAAAAGGCCGTTTTATCGAAATATCGTAAGGGACATATTTGTAGTGTATCTGATTGCCTACACGAAAATGTATCACACAAAGAAATCCGTCAATTGGTTTGTATTCTAGTGCTATTAGTAGGCAAAATAGAAATAATTGATGAGCGACCTCTAAATGTCATTATTTGGAGCTGATATTTTCACAAAGTTCTTTTTTTCGATACCCTGAAGCTAATTAGGGGGGGTTTCGTGAAAACAAAAAAAGTCGATTTTTTTGAATCAGTCTAATATATATATATATATATATATATATATATATATATATATATATATATATATATCCAACGAACAAACTGGCATCTTTTCCGAAACGGTATAGGCCTGCATTCTCGAGTATATTGGTGTATATTCAAGAAAGTTTGCACCGTACATTCCGACTTCCAGTTATATCCAGCGGATGGACTGACATCCGTATATTTTGATACAAGTAGGAAACAGTTCGACCTCTATATATTCTATTTCCAGGTAATCTGCCTTCCAGCAATGTTGCCAATTCGATGTGATTCTCATGTTCGTGATCGGAAGTCATTCAAGATGTTTATTCATTTGATTTATCGAATGGCTGAAAGTATTAGTCACACTTGACTGAATAGTTTTTTATTTCGTAACCAATTGCGTAATTGGTAATTGTTTATCCATGCGACAATCATGTTTTCCAGATTCAAAAGTGTAATCATTCGCTCTGATTTGGATTTCGATCACATTAATTCAGAATATACAAAAATTTTTCAACGCCTTATGTCAGTAAGCCCCAATTTTGGATACTTTTTCATTCAGAAATGGAGAAGTAAAGATTCAATTTGATAGACTTCTGGGTTTGAAAACTATATATGAAATGAGATTTTTCCGTGTTTTGATATAACTATTCTGGATGTGTTTTTTCATATCACGTATTCTAAAAAAAATTCCACAAACCTTTCGAGGCATATCGAAGATGATCCTCAGAATAACATAATAATTAATTATAATTATTTATGCATGTGTTATTGCAAATGAAAGAAACACATAGTTATTTTGAACAACAAAAAGGCAGGATCCTGTGCACATTTAGTGCAACTATTCAATCCTGCTTATCCATTGGAGATATCAAAACGTATAGAATTCCCACTGGCATGAAAACTGACAATCAAGATATCAAATACATCCATTTATCCTATATAAAAAGTCATTTCCTTTTCGAATCGACTTTCATATTTTCACATTCTACCTCGAAAAATTCTCCTCTGTTCATCGATTAAATTATTGAAGCGATAAGCGTTGAAGTACTGGAAAGAAGGACTAAAAATGCTGTTATGTGCGTAGGTGAGTCAGGGTGTTTCAAAATTGTTTTTTTTTCATCAAAATCGGTAGAATGATCGCATTAATGATAGGTTTGGTAATTAAATTTTCTTGTTTTATTCAGATCTAATGTAATGAAAAGAAAACGTACTCAAATACTGTCTTCAATCTGCACTTTCAAAGGTGCGACTGGCACTTGTCAATCTTGCCATGTTGGCAACTGCCAGATGACTTCTATCAAAGAAGCAGCTGGACCCAAATTCCCGTTTTTTCGAGGTTTCTAGCTCTCGTATGAAGAGGTAGATCTCAATGGGATTATATTTACATGCATTAATTTCTCAGGACAACTGTGAAGATACCTAATTCATGTAAATCCATAAAATCTATAACTTTAGCAGTATTAACTGATATTCAGTATATCAACAACAAAATTTTTCAGACTTTCGACGACGTTTAATTTGGAGTTTAGCGATATCAATCCCTTTAATACGTCCATTTCTCAATTTGAAAAACTGCTAGAACTAACGCTATCAGAATGAATATCAGAAAAAAAGTTTAATTTTGTACAATTTCATTTTGGAACTACATAGTGTAAAATTAAATTTTTCATTTGGTTGTATGATTTTTTCCACTTAATTTGTGAATATTTTTTTGGGTTGGAACCTGTGTTTGTATTCCTATCTTTCATAAATAAAATAAAATGAAAATATCGGAGATGTTATAGTTTGATTATTCGAACCATCAGAACATCCGAAGAATGATGATAACACATGCAATATGGTACGTTTCAAATCAAACACTTCAAGAAAACTTGAAGTACCATACGTGAAAGGTGTCATAAAAAAAGCGGGAATCACCACATGAAGCAGGAGAACCACGTGAATATTTTACTTCACCCACTGACTGAAGTGCACAACGATCGAGATAGGCGACTCAAACGAAAATGTCCAGCAGATCTGAAATAGATGTGAAAAAAAAACTGGGCAGGACCTCACAACGACACTTGAAAGTACTCAGATCTGAAGCCAGCAAATAAGCTCATAGAATGGATTTTTCTGATTGCTCGTATTGTTATAATTATAAAAAAAAAATTTATGGAAAAAAAGTTGAACAATCCGAAAACGAATACTCAAAAATTACTATTCTCACAAGAAAAAAAAGTCCTTCACATTCACTCTGAATTTAATTAATTAAATTGTTAGCGGAGAAACGAGCTTTTGTAAACCCCAATGAAGTCAAAAGCCGACCTCAGACTCACGTTTCGAACAAAATCTCTGCATAATGGTATTGGACACCCCACAAAAATTTTTTAAATTAAAAAAAAGGGAATAAGAATTAGATGAATTCCAAATGAAAAAAATCACCTGCAAAGATTTAATAATGCATATAATATTCTACGGTTTTAATATCTGTTTTAGTTTTTTGGAAGTTCTCAAGGCAGAATGAAAATATATCAATTCAAGAACAAAATAATGGGTGTATTCTGCTTTTCATCTTCCAATCGTGCGGTACAGGGTACAGATCTGTAACGCAGGATTGATCTTCACCTATGTGACCACCTTACATATTCACCCATGAATCGGAATGAATTGTACAGAGTTATTAGGTTCGAGTTCGTAATAAGATTCATTCCTGATTATATAAGATAATATTCCGAGATCCAGCCAATCACCATTCTGAATGAATGACGCTGTATATTTAGTTTGAAATTCTTATGTTTTGTCGAAAAAATTGTAATTTATATCGGTACAAATGAATATTTTCGTCATATTGAGGTTGATTCTGATGCGAATCTCGAAATACCAAATTTTCAGTATGATTGTTGACAGATCTAAAACTTAGAATATCTCTGTATACTGAATATATGCAATGATAATATTTCTGGGAGTTTCATTCAGAGTTTTCTCCACCTACTTTAACAACATTTGAGACGAATCAATACATTTTGAGCATAATATGAAATAGATACTCACTTTGTATTTTTTTATCGTTGCAATGCGATGAAAAAGTTTCAGCGCTGAAAATGGATTGAAATATGTATTTCAAACCTATTTTCATGGTCAGGCAGATATAGAAATATTTTATTCAGAAAAAAACAAATGATTCAAAATAGGTATGTTATCTTTGCGTAACAAAATACAATGGCAAAATGTCAACTCAAAATGATAATTTTTCAAATAATAGTTTCTACTACGAAAAAGAATCTGAGTTAATATAACAATCTGATGATTGACTTACATACACGTACACGTCGTTCCCATATCAGACGAGTTTTTTTGTGTGAAAATTCGAGGCGACGCATTTTCGAGTGATTCGGTCACTCATGAAAATCAGGTTCGTAACAAAACTCTGTACATTTTTAGTAAAATCCGCGAACAGTCCTAGTCCTATAATACAACCTATCGGCATCATCGAAAATGGAAAAGATTTTTACGAAATAAACTTTTTCTGCAAAAATGTCCAGGAACCATGAGTACCTATACCAGAAGTTGGAGAGTACTCAGAATAAAATGAAAGTTTCCTCAAACGTCTGATAGACCATCTCGGTAAATCATCCTGGATGGTATAAATTCATATTTGAAATCATAAATGATATTTATTTCACTACCTGTTCCATCGAACAGGAGATAATGGTTATTAGCCTGAAATATCATTATTTAATAAAGCACAGGTGGAAATTTTCACCGTTTCGGATATATACTAGAAAAAAATTAGAATTTTGCCCTCATTTTGAATCTAATTTAACCAAACTAAGTTTCCATTTATCTAATTTTCACATAATTCAAGTCGACTGGCCTTTCAATATTTTCCCTATAATAATTCGTGAAGAATATAATCTGACGATTCAAATATTTAATTCATCGTTTCAATGAATATATTTGAGAATGAATTTTTCTAATAATTATCATCATGATTATTCTTGCACAAATGCAGAAGCAGAAATAGTTCAATCTCAAATTCCGCGCACCATAACAAGATCCCGGCAAAATATCTTCTATCGCCAGCTGCAATGTTATGTTTATTTCTTTACGATGCAAAAAACGTCTATAAAGCCATAAAACTCGTCCCGTAAACGACAGACCAGTGATGCCGCTTGCTCCGGATGCCACTTCAGCCGCTAAATGTAAAACCGAGAATATACATATCCGTGAATATAATATACACGAGTGTGACGACAGCGCCACCAAACTCGATCGCGCAGAACCTCTGACATACAGGACGTTCAGAAAGGGTTAAATTTGGCGTCCAGCCAATTATTATCGCAATGTATAGAGGATGCCATGCTGAACCGTTCTGTGTGATTTTCAGCTGATGGTAAAGTGGCATCCGTATATCGGATGCCTCATTACCGCGGTTGCCACTCTTACCGCGATTTTAACATGGGAGGATGCCAAAATGTACCGTAGATATATATATCTATATATATATATATATATATATATATATATATATATATATATATATATATATACACGCAAATGTGCGGCTGGCTCCCTCGTGTTGACTCCGTTATGTGTTTTCGAATTACAACTTCTCACCGTACTGATGAGGGCCGAAAGCCCGAAACAGCTGTCTACGGTTCATTTCAGTTTCAGAGGGTTTTGTCCAATAAATCTTATCCATATATATATATATAGTTATGAAGGGTCATTTCCACCTCCAAAACAGAAACTCGTTTTACGCTCTGATCTCATATATAACGCTGTCACCTCCGATTTCGGAGAAGACAACGTATCGCCTTGTTTTTCAGCTTGTTGGAATCAGGATGACTCAAGGATCAATGTTAATAGAACAATTTTATACCGTGACAGTACACAGGTTTCTCTATGGTTGAGTGTTTGGTGTAAGTAAGTCAACAGTTATGTTCAGTTCTTATGCAGTCGAAAATGTAATGGAGTTATACACTGTACGTAAAAGTGTTAAGTGAAAATAAAATCTAGAAAAATCCAATTCATCCGTCTTTATTAAACCCTGAGTGATACTTGAGGAAACCAAACACTGCACTCTGCCAATTTACAGAATATAATTTATCAGGTTATGTGCTCAGAATTCACAATTGGTACAAGTTAACTCAGGAGCTAAGGTTAAAGGAAAACGTGCTCCATCATTATGGCTAATTCAGAAGAAAAGTATAAGGTTCCACTTTTTGATGGCAGTAATTATCACAGCTGGAAGTTTCGTATGGAAATTCTAATAGACGAATTAGATCTCCTGAATTATGTAAAACAACCTCTAAAGTTGGAAACTGTACCAAGCACAGGAACAGAAGCTGCCGAGATAAATCGTCGAAATAACCAGATAATCAAAGAAGATAAAGCATGCAAGAGAAGAATTGTTTCCAAGGTATCTGATTCTCATTTAGAGTATTTGCAGGGTAAAACTACTGCATATGACATGTGGGAAAGTTTGAGAAGTGGCTTTGAACGTCAAAGTCTAGCCACTCAAAATCGAGTTAAAAGACAAATAGAGTTTCACTAAAAATCAGTTGGGGTTCAATCATAAGACGTGTTCAAGGTGCTGGTTTATTAGAAAAACTGCCTACTAAATTCTTCCACCTACATTTATGTACAAATACAATTGAGCATGCGCACATAAATACTTCGACTCCTAACATCTCCCTTTTTTGTTACAAAATTAAATTTTACAATATATGTGTAAAATTATTTCAAAATTAATTGTTCAATTTTAACAATAAAAATGAAAACCCAATAAATTCAATAATATAAATGAAAACATTGTACAAAAATTCTATTCATATCTCATCTTAATCCTAAGTCTTACAATATATTATTATGAATGGAATTCAATCATAAGATTTAGATTTGAAATCTTTTATATTCAGAAAATTTGGATTATTTACTTTCCTGCCACTAGATCTAGTACCTGCATTGACATCAACTAATGAATTAGTGTCTTTAGTTCTGCATTTATTGTCTTTATTTTGTAAATAATTCCTATCATTTACATTTCCGAAATTCACAACGTTCTGTTCAAAATTACATTTAACTGGACGAAGGAATTTTCTGTTTCGTCTCACCAAATTGCCATTTTTCTCTAGCTTCACTATATATGACCTATCATTATGTAAATCTACGATAATACCTTCTTCCCATTTGTTATTCAAAATATTTCTTACCAATACTTTCATATTTATTCTTAATTTAGGTAGTAATTTCGTATTTCTGTTATAATATTTTCGCATTGATAATCTTTTCTTATGAAAACTCTTTATTTTATTTTTATCATAAACTTCCGGAGATAATGACTTTTCAAGAATGGGTAGAATTCCTCTCAGTCGTCTGCTGTTGAGAAGTTGTGATGGACTCCCAACAATATTCGACAATGGAGTATTACGATATTCTAGTAAGGCTAAATATGGATCATTACCGCTGTGTAGAGATTTTTTCAATATATTTTTGATTGTTTGTATGGTTCTTTCAACCATTCCATTTGACTGATGATGGTGTGGGCTTGATAAAGTATGTTTAAAGTCCCAACTATTAGCAAATGTTTTGAATTCTGAAGAAGTGAATTGTGGACCAGAATCTGAACAAAGTTCTTTTGGTATTCCTTGTCTGGAGAAAATACTTTTCAAATTAGTTATAACATTACTAGACGTAGTGTTCATGTTCAAATTGGATATTTCTATAAACTTGGAATAATAATCTACCACTATTAAATAATTCTTGTTATTGAAATGAAATAAATCGAGACCAACTTTAATCCAAGGCTCAGTAGGAATATCATGATTAATCAGTGGTTCTTTTACATTTTGCTTTCTATATAAATTACACGTTTTGCAAGAGTCGCTCAAATTATCAATTTGTAAAGATAAACCTGGCCAAAATATTAATTCCCTAGCTCTGTTTTTCATTTTTTCTTTACCCATATGTCCTATGTGTAATTGTTTTAATGTATCTTCCCTTAATTCCTTTGGTATCAAAATTTTATCACCTTTAAAAATCAAACCATCAACAAATGTCAATTCATCTCTATATGTCCAATAAATTTTCAATTCATCTTGTAAATTATTCTTGTTACTAGGAAAACCATAACTTATTAATTTTACTAATTTTTGCAAATGGTCATCATTTTTTGTTATTTGTCTTATCTTCTCTATTTTCGAATCTGAAACTGGTAAATTTTTAATTAATGAACAAATATGCAAATCAATATCTTTGTTGAACTCATATTCCTCATTGATATAGGCCCTTGATAATGCATCGGCAATTTTCAGTTCTTTTCCTGGTTTATAGACTAATTTGAAATGGTAAGGTTGGAGTTTCAATAACATTCTTTGTAATCGAGGAGGTGTTTTAACTAGAGGCTTTGAAAAAATTGATATTAATGGTCTGTGATCAGTTTCAATAGTTATATTCTCATTGGCGAATAAATATTGATGAAACTTTTCACAACTAAATACAACAGCGAGCATCTCTTTTTCTATTTGAGCATATGATTGTTGAGTCTCGGTTAAGGATCTTGATGCATAAGCAATTATTTTATTTTTTTGTTTAATGCAAGTACCAAGACCTTTTGAAGATGCATCACACGATATTATTATGTCTTCATTTGGTTGAAAATAGCCTAATACAGGTTCTTTTGAAATAATATTCTTCAACTTTTCGAAAGAATTTTGTTGTTCATAATTCCATTGAAATTCAATATTTGATTTAAGTAGATTTCTTAATGGCTCTGTTATGGTAGACGCATTTGGAATAAATCTTTGTAAATATGTTATCATTCCTAAAAATATTTCTAAATCTTTTTTATTTTGAGGAGTTTTGTATAAACTTATAGCTTTAATCTTTTCTTCTTCTGGTCTTATGCCATTAGAACTTAATATATGACCCATGTACTTGATTTCAGTAATGCCAAATTTACATTTATTTTTATTCAATTTTATATTATTTTCCTTACAAATGTCTAGAGCTTTTTTCAAAATTTTGTCATGCTCTTCAATACTTTTTCCGAATATTAAATTATCATCTACATAAATTTTGATTCCATCAATTGAAGAAAATAAGTCACTGATACGTTTAAAAAATATTTCTGTAGAGTTACGTAAACCATATGGCAATCTTTTGAAGCAGTACCTACCAAATGGAGTATTGAAAGTTGTTAGTTTCTTACTCTTATCGTCCAATTTAACATGCCAAAATCCGTTACTACAATCTAGAGTGCTGAAATATTTAGCTCCTGACAACTCGTACGTTAATTCTTCCAATGATGGCACATGGAAATGCTCCCGTTTTATGGCTTTATTCAAATCTTTTGGGTCAATGCAGATTCTAATATCATTATTGGCCTTTTGTACAATCACCATTGAGCTGACCCAATCGGTTGGCTCCGATAATCTTTCTACAATATTTTCGTTTTCTAATTCTTGAAGTTTTTGTTTTAGTTTTTTGTGAAGATTGAATGGAATTTTCCGCGGTGGTTGTATTATTGGAGTTACATTTGGGTCAACCTCTATGTGATACTCATCTTTCAAACATCCAATACCTGTGAACAGATCATTGTAATTAGAAACAATTTTTGAATAATCTTGGTCTGTGTTTTCATTCGATATCACAGAAATAATATTATTTTCATTAGTTCTAGTCAATATCTTGAATTTAATTATATCTTGTAAACCTAATATTGCACATTTATCAGTATTCATTACATGAAATTCAATATTTTCTATCATATCTTTATATTTTGTTTGCAATGTACAAGTTCCTAGAATAATTAATGTTTCGTTTCCATAAGTATTAATATTTCCGATAAACTTTTCTAATTTCACATTTTTTAATTTTTTAAATTCATGATATGGTAATATATTGACACCTTTCGCTCCTGTATCCAATTTAAATTTTACATTTAAAGAATTATTCAAGTTTAAATTTTCATACCACTCAGTATCATTTGAAATTTGTGAGAGTTCTATAGAACCTAAAAAAAATGTATCTTCGGGAATTTCTTTTTCTAAAAGATTAATATTTTTAGATTTACACATTTTCGAAAAATGATTCAATTTGTTACAAAAGTTGCACTTAGCTTTATATGCTGGACATTTCCCTCGTTGATGTTGTTGACCACATCGTTGACATTGGCGATGAAATTGAAGTTGATTTCTAAATGATGATTTGTTGTAATTTCCCTGGTTTTGTTGAGATGATGAAATCGGATGTCCTCTTGTTCCAAAAGGTATTTTCTTCGTAAAGTTTCTTGTTTGTTGATTTCCATTCATCTTGAAATTCTTTCTCGACATTTCATTTAACTCTTGGGATGAACATATTTTTTCCAATTGATTTTGTGATTGCTCCGCTGCTCTGCATGTATTTATTGCTGTTTGAAGGTCTAAATTTGGTATTCTAAGGAGTGTATCTTTCAAATTTCTGTCTGTGATTCCCATAACAATACGATCTCGAATTAAACTGTCTGTTAAATTATCAAATTCACATGTGGAACTCAGGCCTCTCAGTGCATTCACGTATTCGTCGATTGTTTCTTCCACTTTTTTATCTCTTAGAAAAAACATGTGGCGTTCGTAGGTAACATTGATATGAGGTAAAAAATATTTGTCGAATTTATTTATTAGTTCTTCGTATTTTTCTTCAGTTTTATCCTCTGATGGAAAATTATTATAAATAGCTAGTGCATTATCACCAATTACATTCAAAAATAATGCTGCCTTATATTTCGAGTCTAAATTCGTCTGTCTTGATGCGTTCAGATAAATCTCGAATTTTTGTTTGAAAAATTGGTAGTTATTAGCTAGATTTCCGTTGAAATTCATTTCTGATGGTATTTTCACATTGGTATTCATTTTTTCAAATTGTTGAGATGAGGGATCTGATGATGATGACGTACCTGATCGAAGATCTTTCGATTCTCCTGTCATTGAATTTTTGTTCACTACTTTGAGTTTTACTTCTTTTGTAGTTCACTATTATTTAACTTGAATTTTATTTAAGTCAATTTTAAACAAATTCTAATACCGACTGCGCCATGTTAGAGTTTCACTAAAAATCAGTTGGGGTTCAATCATAAGACGTGTTCAAGGTGCTGGTTTATTAGAAAAACTGCCTACTAAATTCTTCCACCTACATTTATGTACAAATACAATTGAGCATGCGCACATAAATACTTCGACTCCTAACAAGAATCATTCCGAAAAAAATCAACAGCAAGTCTATCTGAACATTTTCTACAATTCGATCAACTAATAAGGGAATATAAATCAGCTGGAGGTCAAATAAGCGAAAGAGAATGTATTCTTCAGCTATTTCAGTCTGTTTCATCTAACGAGTATCAAACGGTTATTAGCTCATTGGAAACTATATCCTTAGTCGACGAAACAATCATTACACTTGCTACTGTAAAAGGAAGACTGCTCGATGAGGAGGCAAAGCTCTCTGCAATGTCAACAGTATCCAAAGAAGGAGGCCATTCTACTGCTGTTTTCATGACCAACTCAGGAAGAAAACATTACAAACAATCAAATGGAAAACAAAATGGAAGTTCAGGAAAAGGGGCCAACCAGGAAGCATTCCCTTACAAGTGCTACTTCTGCAACAAAACTGGACATAAGAAGGCTGAATGCAGGAAAAGGTTGAAATGGATGGAACAAAAATCAGGACAGGTAAATGCTGCTTCAACAAGTGACCAAACAGGTAATGCAGATTTTTGTTTTGTCGCTAATGATGAAAATTCAAAAACCTTTGTAAATTGGTATTTAGATTCAGGTGCAACTGAACATTTAGTTAGTGACTGCAATTTGTTAAATAATGTTAAAATTTTAAGTGATTCCATTAAGATTAAGGTGGCAAAATCAGGTCAATACATGTATGCTGAAAAACGTGGTTCCATTAAAGTAAAGTCAATTGTTCAGGATAAATCTTATAACACAACTATTAACGATGTATTACATGTACCTAATTTGCAGTATAATTTACTATCTGTAAGGAAATTAGAAATGAATGGACATACAATTGTTTTTGAAAAAGGTCAAGCAAAAATTATCAAAAATAATATAATTGTAGCTGTTGCTTTACGTAAGGAAAAACTGTATGAATTAAGTTTTGAAACAGTGGTAGGCATGACTGGGGCAAACATGACAGCAACTGAATTTGATATTTGGCATCGCAGGTTAGGTCATCTTGGTAAGAATAAACTGATAGAATTAGAAAAATTAGTTGATGGTATGCAGGTCAATAAAAATAATAACGCTGAAAAGGTTTGCGAGGTCTGCATTAGTGGTAAACAAACAAAATTACCACACAACGAAAGGCGAACCAGAGCAACAAGGCCATTAGAGCTAATACATAGCGATATAATGGGACCGATAAATATTACCTCTTGGAATTCAAAGAAATATATACTTTGTTTCGTAGATGATTTTACTCATTTCACAGCAGTTTATTTTCTAAAACATAAATCAGAAGCATTCAAATTTTTCAAAATTTATAAAGCTAGCGTCACAGCACATTTTAATATCCCAATAAGCAGGTTTAGGTGTGATAGAGGAACGGAGTATCTTTCCAATGAAATGAAGGATTATTTTGAAAAGGAAGGCATTCAATATGAATGTACTATAAGGTATACACCGCAACAAAATGGAGTCTCTGAAAGAATGAATAGAACAATAGCAGAAAAGGCTAGGTGTATGCTTATCGAGTCAGGATTAAGAAAGGATTTATGGAACGAAGCAGTGTTGACTGCAGTCTATATAATAAACAGGATACCAACTTCTGCTCTGAATGGGAAAATACCAGCTGAAGTTTGGTATGGCAAGAAACAAAATTTGAGTAAACTGAAAGTCTTTGGTTGCATTGCATATCTGCATCCTCCAAAACATATGCTGGACTGGAAGTTTGGTTCCAGAACAATCACCTGTTACATGGTTGGATATTGCCATAACGGCTACAGGTTATGGTACCCTAAAGAAGAAACAGTCATTGTTGTGACTCCATCTAGCGGACACTAGAAATATCTAGTCTGTTCTATGTTCTGAGAATTGAGTAATTTTAAAATATCAAAGAGAGCGAATGAAGTGTCAAAAAAAATCTGCAAGAGAAACCGTTTGTATGCGTTTAGGTGAATAAAAGTTTGGAAAAAATAAGTATTAGTGAATTTAACGACGAACCGACCCAGCCAGAACCAACCGGTGTGTTGGTCTTCGGTGGGTTTTCACAGTCATTGAAGGCCATGATATAGTTTTTGATGAATCTTCAAAATACATTAAAAGACAATTTACTGATTGGGATGACACAAGTCAACGAAGGACAGAACAGACAGAAGCCATGAATCAACAAGAAACTGATGAACAAATCGAAGAAGAAAACCTGGAAGAATCTGATGACACAGAAAATCATCCGATGAACCAACTTGATCCTACCCAAAGGCAAAGTGGACGAACCAGAAAACCACCAAATTATCTCAGAGATTATGTTGTTGATGATGACTTTGATGCTCTAGCATTTAATGCTGTAACTTTTGTAGATGATGTTCCAGAAACCTATAATGATATAAAAGGAAGGACTGATGAAAATTATTGGAAACAGGCAATTAAAAACGAACTGGATGCACTTCAAGAGAATAATACCTGGACATTATGTGAGCTACCAGAGAATAAAAGAATTATTGAAAACAAATGGTTTTTTAAAATAAAAAGAGATTCACAAGGTAATCTTCATACTTACAAGGCTAGGCTAGTCATTAAGGGTTGTAGTCAACGTAAAGGGTTTGACTTTGGGGAAACTTATTCGCCGGTTGCAAGATTAGATACCGTGAGGGTTTTGTTTTCTATAATAGTTTCTAAGGGCTTAACTAGTCAACAACTGGATGTTAATAATGCATTTTTAAATGGCGATTTAATGAAAGAAATTTATATGCGGAAGCCTGAAGGGTTAGAGGATGATTCAAAGCGTGTTTGTAAATTGAATAAAGCACTCTACGGACTTAAACAAGCTTCCAGAATATGGAATTTAAAGTTTGATAATTTCATTAAAAGTTTGGGATTTAAAAGAAGCGAAAATGATTATTGTCTCTATATTCGGAAAATAAAAACTCGAATAATGTTATTTTTAAGTTTGTATTGGTACGGTACTAAAATTGAGGGGAGGTGTTAATAGAACAATTTTATACCGTGACAGTACACAGGTTTCTCTATGGTTGAGTGTTTGACGTATGAAGTAAGTCAACAGTTATGTTCAGTTCTTATGAAGTCGAAAATGTAATGAAGTTATACACTGTACGTAAAAGTGTTAAGTGAAAATAAAATCTAGAAAAATCCAATTCATCCATCTTTATTAAACCCTGAGTGATACTTGAGGAAACCAAACACTGCACTCTGCCAATTAACAGAATATAATTTATCAATCAACATATCAAAAAATCGTTTTGAGGTCACAAGGCACCCTGTTTATGTACTGAACAATCTTTTAGTTCGGGTATATATCATGGGCGCTAGTGTGCTGCACCATATAAGGATGAATAACTCTGAGAGACTCGAAAGACGTATCCTCCTCCGTAAATGGCAACAATGTGTACACCCTCAGAGCAGATGTCAACAGGTGGCATATCTCAAAGGTTATTTTATCGCTTTTTCAAGTGGGATGATGTGATGCATTAGGAAGACAAGCTTTAACTTCGTCCTATGAGGAAATTCAAATATGCTTGTTTTACATCGTCCAACATATTCATTTTGTACCATCCACGCATAACTGAAAGAGAATGAAAGCTTTTTACGTATCTATACGGGGAATATAGCTTGTCCCCAATATAGATGTAAAATATGAACATTTGTTTGATGAAATCTAAATTATTAAATTAGATACAATCCTTTTCTCTCATCAATCTGAATACATACGGTGTCTTCTAATGTAACGCTTTGTATTGACAGGTAATAGACCTCATCAACATGAAAACATTTTGAATATTCACTCTTCCCAATTTATTTGAACCAGAGTTACCCGCAAATGTGAGAAATGCCAAGTCCAAATCTGACTTGAACGTATTGAAACTCCTTCTATATTGATTATGTTCGAACATCAGTTTCGAAATATGCTGCAGATTTATTTCAATAGTGACCTGTTGATATAATTCAAATAGATCGAATTCGATGATGAATTCAATTTGATCGAACAATGATCATTACGACCAATTCATGAAAACAATTTAGACAAGTTTTATAGCTGGATTTGTGAATTTTTGTTTAACAAAGAAATTCTTCTGTCTCCACTTTGAAATTAACTATTTCTCTCAGAAAAAATCGCCAGATAGAAGTTGAAAATAATTCTACATGTTTACTAAAAATTTAAGTGCGTCGAACAGATCGCAAAAAAGTCGAGTGAGTATTTTATTTGATGTTCAACTTCCTAAAAACGCGGCACTGATTCATAACAGGTGAGCAATATGGAAATTTGAATGATTGATTTTGATGAGTTCTACTACCTGTCAAAAAAAAAACTTCTCCCTTAAAAAATACCCTGTGCATTTCGTCAGAAAATACTGGAGTATCTTTATGCAATATTATCGGTGGCACCTACATTCTGAACAATAACTGTCAAGTAAAATATCCCAACGTGCCATTTTTTCCAAGTAGCCTACTTGACACCGAATTTTTTTGAATGCACGTTAAAACAGATTTTGAATTTTGGCCCGTTGGAACAGCCAAGGTCATCGAGATGTCATTGCGGTGACATTTGAATTTCGGGAATATAGAAGAAGTCCCAATGTATTTTGTGAACGGTTGTATGGGAAGGAGTGATTTCCCCTCGGATTTCCCATTGTTTGAATGTCGCAGCTCATTTTTGTGAATACTGAAATTCAACACTTCGCGGGAAAAATTTTTGTTTGCTAACGTTATTCTTTTTTTTACATCATTCGTATCATGTATAGTTTGAAAAAATAATATGACATATTCCCATAATTTTTTTCTCCTAGCGGATCCCCCTACGGATATACGGCCTCCCAAATGACGCCACTGAAAAACTAGTTTACTGGAATAAATTTCAAACTACCCAGTATGATTTGAAGAAAATCTATCCATATACTAATATAAATGTGAATGTCCGTTGATGAAACTTTCACTATAATGTAGAAAATGTATTTTGGGGGGTTTTCATGTAGGGTTCACATCGAGGGGTCTTTCACTGTGGAATTTTAGTGTACAAAATTTCGGAATTGTGAGTGAATTGCACGGAATTACACGGAATTACATGGAATTGAAAGGTATTATTCGGGAATTTAATGGCATTGAGTGGAATTGAGCGGAATTTCATTGGAACTCAAGGGAATTGAACGGAATTGTAATGGAATTGGATGGAATTGAACGGAATTGAACATGCGCAGAAGGATGATTTTAAAACTTACGCGTTACCTCACGATCGTTTAGACATAACCTATAATAGTATATTAAGTATAGAGAACGGTTAGGGCATTTTACAGATCGAAGACAATTATTGTCTGAGATCGGCAGTCCTTAACGTTCGAGATTCTTATAGCGTTTTTTGCACGATAGACACAATTTTTACTCAATGTACAAAATAATTATCTGACAAATTCATTTATTCGTTTCTTCATCAATGCTGTGTAGGAATATAATATGAGGCGTTGTCTTGGTGATGAAAACTTAGTAGATTGTCAAAGTGACAATAATCAATTGAATTAAATAGCGTTAAAAAATGAGCGATATAGAATCTTCGTAAGATAATGAAATTCAAACAGCCTGGGAAATCGGCCGTTCTTCAGTTATTTCTGAGAAATCTAAAATCCACTACGAGAGTACATACAATACTTTCAAGGAATGGATTCAGACTAAAGGCAGCCAAATCAATGAAAAAGTGTTACTGGCCTATTTTGTTCGAAAAATCGAAAAGCTGAGAATGCTTGGAAGTCTTTGGGCGGAATATTCAATGCTGAAGAGCACAATAATTTTGAATGACGGAATTGACATATCCAAGTTTGCAACGCTCATTGCATTCCACAAAGGAAAACCTATTAGTTACAATCCCAAAAAATCTGCTGTTTTTACAAGAGAAGAAATTAATAAATTTTTAAAAGAAGCACCAGATGATATGTTTTTAATTATTAAGGTGTGCTTTTATTCATACAATAGTATTCAGGTGGGAATGATATTAGGTATATCAGGGGCATGTAGAAGAGAAGAGTTGTACAACATGAGCGTCAGGGACATAGAAGATCGGGAATCATTTTTAATCGTGAAAATTCCCAACACAAAAATCAACATTCAGAGAACATTCACAGTGATCGCATCGATCGAGATAATGATATCAATTACGTGGAAATATATTGAAAATATTTCCGTCTGCGTCCACAAAATGCATTTATTTTTGAGATATCAAAACGGGAAATGCAGTAATCAAGTAATAGGCAAAGGGACAATTTGAAGTTGGCCGTCAAAAATTGCAACCTTTTTGAATTAAGAAATCCAAATGCCTTTACTGGCCATAGTTTCAGACGCACCTTCGGCCACCTCTTTAGCTAATAAGGGAGTAGATATGTATTAGGACTAAAACGACACGGTGGATGGCGGTCTTCGACTGTGGCTGAAAGTTACGTTGAGGATTCGGAGGAAAATAAACTAGACTTTGCTGAAAAACTTTTGCATAGTACGGAACGTAGCGAGTTGCAACATGAAATGTTGAATTCAGCAGAGGTTTCTGTGAATTCGGCTACTACTCAATCCAGTGGTATTTCCATGAGCAATTGTAAAAATTGTACTTTAACTTTCAATATTAAATGAACTGAATTCAAATTGTTTGTGTTATTTCATTATTTCAAAGAATATTCAATCATTACCCTTCTGTTTACTTTAGTAACTAGTAAAAATTTTGTACCGATCTAGCAACAAACTCGGTAACTAACAAAATTCGTTCTATCGTGCAAAAAATAATATTTGTTTATGTGTGATCGACGGTGTCCAAGCAACTGTTTCAGGGTAAGTTTTTTATTAATTTATCTATGTTTTCGAGACAATAATTCTCACAAGGATATAACCTATGTTTTTTTACTCTATCATGACTATTGTGAGGATAACAAACGAGAGAATTTCAGAAAAAATTGAAGAAAGGAAAATTCTCGGCTAAAAGAAAGTGGTACGACGAATTTTCTGATGGTAGTCAATCCGAAGAGACAACGGAATTGAAAGATGATTCATCGAAAAATGTACCCGATCCTCTCGACCCGTTCGCACCGAATTGAATCAAATAATTATAGATACAGAAAAATATTATGCGATACTAATTCATACAAGGTTAAATTTTTAAAGCGGGATCTTGTATGGCCTAGAAATGAAGACATTCAGAATGTGAAAGAATTTTTTTCATCTACGGCCCTATCAAAATTGAAGGAACGGATCCGTTCAAAATACCACGGTGTGTCCGCAATGATATTGAAAGTTCTTTCACTAATTTTAAAAAATCGCTCTACTTTGTTAGAGATTTTATTATTTCAGCATATTGCTTTTCAGTTTACTTTGATGTATCATTTTGAAAAAGAGTTCCTTTTCATTTCATTAATATTATTTTCCTAATAACCTTTATAGCCTCGTTGATATCGTTGATGGGTATGTTTATTTTTTTCATAACATATATATATTTTTATATTTTACAATTATAGATATCAATGTGATGGAATAAGTTCCTAATTTAATAATTTATTTTGTTATTTTATGTTTGAATGTTGGTTTTTATACAAAGTGTTTTTTCTAATAAATTTTGTTATTTTTATATTTGAATTTTCATTGTTTTCAAATATGCTTCCATTAAGGGCAGTATACAGCACTCCCATACTTGGTTTTCTACTCGAAACACTGAAACTATTTCTGATGTTCAGTTGGAAAACCTCCTATAGTCCTATATGTGTTACAGACACATAAATATCTACTTTCTTATATAAAATATAAGTATAATTGGTTATATTGAATTATACCGAGAAATAAACCTCAACTGAAGTTGAAATGAAACTTCTGGGAAAGAATCTCAGGTACAAGAGTTGTAGTGCAATTCACCATCACATCACTGAAGAAAAATTTGAAGTGGTAGAAAAATGTTATTTTTTTGGTCTTTTTCTGGATGGGACTGCTCATTCGACGAAAATAGATTTTATCAGCATGTGAAGAATATAGAGCATTCCAGAGAAAATTTATATATGAAGAAAAGTTCTTTATTTGCTTTTTTATAAATTTAATATTTTCAATTAATATTCAATAACTGTTTTTCTAGAAATTCATATCTATATAATATTCTATGTCGATAGACGCTTATACTTTATTTTAGTTATTATTATGACAAATAAATATTCTTTTCAATCAATGGTTGTATGAATTCTCGTATACCATTGTTATTTTATTTCCATGTTCTTCTTATTTTCATGAAGGTACTGCATAAAATATTTTTTCACGAAACTGCAGAGAGAATTTCACCTTTCGATCTTGAGAATAGTTGTTTAAATAATATAAGTGTGAAAAAAATGAAGGGGCAATGAGGGGGAATGAGAAGACAATGAGAGAAAGGAAATGAGAGGCAATCAGATGAAATGAGGGGAATTGAAAAGAAATGAAGGGACAATTAGGAGTAATGAAGCCAATTTTTACGGAAATAAGAGGAATTTTTTCTCGAAGTGGCAACTGAGCATACAAATTTTGGTCAGTGAGAGACCCCTCGATTGAATATATTCGTGAGGAACTGAATGGAATTGTGGTGAATTGAATGGAATTGAGGTGAATTGAATGGAATTGAGGTGAACTTAATGGAACTGAGGTGAATTTAATGGAATTGAGGGGAATTTCATGGAATTGAGGTGAATTTAATGGAATTAAATGTAAAAGTGGAATTTTAGTGTACAAAACATGCCCAGTGAAAGACCCCTCGGTTCACATTCACAAGCTAATTCTACATTCACTGCTAAATGTTTGAGGTCCTTATTATTAAACATATTCGAACAGTGTTTCAAACCTTTTTCCAATAATCTTAATTCAGCTTCTTCGAAATGTACTTCTGTAAAATTCTTCACTTTTTCATAAAACTTCACTGCACTTTCACTGGCGCTCAGAGAAAACTCGAATCTCTTATGCATTGTAGGGATAAATTCAAGCCTAATCTATCGATGCGCGCCAGTGAAAGTGGAGTGAAGTTTTATGAAAAAGTGAAGAATTTTGCAGAAGTACATTTCGAAGAAGCTGAATTCAGATTATTGGAAAAAGGTTTGAAACACTGTCCGAATATGTTTAATAATAAGGACCTCAAACATTTAGCAGTTAATGTAGAATTAGCTTCAAATAAGATCGAAACTCCTGAGATACAAAACTTTGAAAAATCTGTTTGTGCGAGAATGATATCCAATGCTCGTATTAGACAGGATAAAATCGAAGTTGCCGTTTTGAAACAAATCAAAAAGAAAGCCTCTGAGAATGATCTGATAATTACAAAAGCTGACAAAGGCAATACAGTTACAATTTTGAACAAGACTGATTATTTACAAAAAACAGAATTATTGTTGAACTCTGATAACTTCCGAGAACTGAGAGTTGACCCAACTCGAAATTCCAAAATTCACTCAAAAAGTATATCAAAAATTGCCCAAACGTATTATCTGAAATAACTTTTCCTTTGACGATAATGAATCCAAGAATACCGCAATTATATGCTCTACCTAAAATCCATAAAGGGAATTGTCCTATGAGACCCATTGTTTTCTATACTCATGCACCAGCTTCAAAACTTTATAGATATCTGAATTCTATTTTACCAAAAATGATTCAACATGAACCAATTTACTCCATCAAAAACACAATCCAACTTACAGATGAATTAAAGTCACTGAAAATCCCTTCGAATGCTAGGTTAATTTCGTTCGATGTAGTAAATTTATTCCCATCAATACCTCAAACAGAATATTGAGGGATCGGTTAAATACATGAATAAGATTATATATATATATATATATATATATATCTATATATATATATATATATTATATATATATATATATATATATATATATATATATATATATATATATATATATATTTAGAAGAGTGATTATTAACCCAAATAGACCTACCGTTCCGTATAAAGAACACCTCTCTAAAAGTTTTCTATTCATGCTCAAAATAAAGAAACAAAGAAGGCGTCAATATAAACACATAAATTGATGCTTTCGTCAACACTGAATATAACCTACAAAGTGCTTCAGTATTCAAATTCACTTTAAAGCCATGTTAACTTCATAAATATATCAATTGTTGCAATACCTCATTTTGTCCGGTGGTGTATTTTTTCATATGTATTTATTTCATCGCTTTTGCGAATAAAATAATTATATCTATGGTCGGATGAATAATATAAGAGGCGAATTTATCTTCTCCATGATTTCAAATCCTGATTTTTGCTACGTAAATGAAGGCGTTCTTTTAACGGAACGGTAGGATTATCACCTACTATATTACCTGGATATATTGTTATAACTATTGGAAAAATAATCTGACTCTGCATGAGATACTACATCATGCAGATAATCTGGATATGATTTCAGAACCACCTGATAGCAAATTTTCCTTCTGTACATAATTCAATAGTTTTCTGTAACTGAAATAACAATAATGTTGCCCATGCGCCTACTAATTTCTTATTCGTATTTCCATGCACCAAACAAGTAATAATAGTAACAAACTAGACTAGCTATCATCGCAACAAGATTGCTGGAAACTAATAGAAAAACAACAAAAACAGGACCATCTAAGCAATCAAAGAGTTTACACCAATCTTCAAGATAGGTCAGAGTAGACCATCTGATTGTTTACCAGAATAAAATAAAAAAATTGTGAAGTGTGGCATAAAAACCAATATTTTATAAGTATTAAATATAAAATAGCATAACATCCGAAAAATTGCTTCTATAATTACGACATATTATAATTCAATGTTCATTTTTTATAGAATGAATTTTAGTAGCTCAAAAACCTACCGTTCCTTTAAAAGAACACCACAAATTTTGACTTTTCGTGAAAAATAAGTACACATCAAGATGAAAAATATGAAAAGGCTCCATTTAAACCATAATCTGACACAATTCTCATTGAAATGAAAGAAAAAAAATTTCAGGTCTATTTGGGTTAATGAGGGATTTGTAGAATACATGAAAAAAATCTAATGGACATTGTTTTAACCCCGCTTCTAGCCATTTGAGAAAATGTACGTATGCTCAGTTGTTTTTATCCCTTCCTTTAATTTTCATATAGAACACATTCGGTATTTGTATGAGCGAGAGAATACATATGCTAATTCTTGATATACTTATTTCATAGTGGAAATAAACGCTGGAAAGTTTCAAGTGAAGTTTATAAAAATCCCTTACAACACTTCCTAATCAAACATTAGTGGTCCTAACGAACCGGATGCTGGAGGGATTTTCATATGCCTGTACAAGAAATTGAGGACTTCACGAACTGAAGACGCTGCCGCTAGAAGTACTCCGGGTCCGATAAGACGTGCAAAAACAGGCGAGATCGAGATAACCTGCTTCTTCGATTGTTTACCTTCCATACATCGCATTAGCTGGAGGCAAGGAAAATCTTGGCTGAATTCATGCTGTTTTCGAGTTTCGACTTTGGGGAATGGTAAACGGCGAGGGAGTTGCGGTTGGTCAGGGAGCTCTGGACTTTTTAGTGAGAAAACGAATAAATTTTATTCGAAATATTGCAACGCCAGATTTGGTGTTACCTTGAATTGATTGTTGCTTATTTGTTTTTTGAACGTTTACGGAATTAACAATATTGCTGGAGTGTTTTTTCATTCAGATCTTATCTCCCTTTTGTAAGGAGATTATTGAATTGAATTCTCATTTAGTTTCATATGTTATTGAACTACTTTGAAGTGGTTGAGTTAATTTTTCTTTCTGAATTTTCCTGTGATTCTTTCACCTTGATAAAATTGTTATTGTTTATAATGACTGAGCTTCTGGTTGAATAAATTTCACTGCAAGGAAGAATTGCACGTTCCTTCAGTAATTTCAAGAAGGATGGTGCTGCGAAAATGACGCTTAGTAATTGCAAAACTAGATCAGATAATTTAGATCAGTGTTGGTCCAAGTTTGAAACAAATCATTACAAAATTCTTATAGACAATTCTGAAGAGATTAAGGGGTCCAACTATATTTTGAAAAACATTTTTGAAGACACGGAAGAGATATATTTAGATCGCAAGGGACAATTTCAGACATATTTGGATTCGTTAATGATCGATAATGATTTACTGCGTGCTGCACAGGATGGTCCGGTTACTAGCCACCAACAAGAGGATTTCGAAAGGTTGCCACGTATTTCAATACCCAAGTTTAAAGGTGATTTCTGTCAGTGGGAATCTTTTAGAGATTTATTCACATCATTAGTGATAAATAAATCAAATATTTCGAACGTAACAAAACTACATCATTTGAAAACTAGTTTAGAAGGAGATGCTGCACGATCTATAAGCTCTCTTGCAATAACTGCGGAAAATTTCGATATTGCTTGGAAAAAACTATCGGAAAGATATGAAAACAAACGACGATTGGTAGGTTCGCACATACAGGAAATTTTTTCAATTAAAGGTATAAAAAGAGAATCATCTTCAGAGTTGAAACGTCTGATTTCATCTTTAGGTACTCCGTTATTCGCATTGAGGTTACTAAATCGACCTGTTGATCATTGGGATGATTTTCTTGTTCACCACATAATTTCATTGGTAGACCCTGATACTCGTAAACAGTGGGAAAGACATTTGAGCGCTCTTGATGGCTTATCAGAACCTCCAACATTTAAATGTTTAAATCTATTTTTAGAGAGTCACTTGGTTATGTTGGAGGCTCTTGAAGAGTCCAACGTTAGAAATTCTCATAGGGTCGCCATTCATAACCAAAAAAATCCTCTTTCATCTCTGCCAGCAGCTAATTTACCTTCTGCAAATAATCGCCCTAATAAATGCTTACTCTGCGGTGGTGATCATTTTTTCTTATATTGCAATTCCTACAAGGCCAAGACTGCCTTACAGAGAAAAGATTTTATCGCTAAACAAAAGAGATGTTTCAACTGTTTGTCCCGACATAATGCTAAAGAATGTAGATCAACAAAACGCTGCCAACATTGTATGGGAAAGCATCACTCGTCGTTACATTTGAGCGGTCTCAATCATGAAAACTCGTCAAATTCCCCCTTTTCTCAAGAAGTATTATCAAATGCTCAGGATAAAACAGAAGTTAACGACCAAGGCGTTCATTTAATTTTGAATTCATCTGCTAATATTTGCAAGGTAACCCATACTGTTTTGCTGACAACTGCTGTTGTAAAAGTCATTTCAGACAAGGGTAAGGTAGGTTTAGTGCGAGCCTTAATCGACCAAGGCTCACAATCTTCATTCATTACTGAATCATTGTTACAAAGATTTAATTCAGGGTATGAAAGAGTTTGTATTCCCATAACCGGTATCTGCGCCAGGAAAAATTATACTTGCAGAAAAAGGGTCAATATTTCATTGAAACCGAGAGTTCTGTGTTGAATTTGAAGCTTTTGTTCTACCTAAAATAACGTCATATTCACCTCGCTCGAATGTTGATCTCAACGATTATGATCATATTCGGAATTTAACCCATTACAGCCCATTGGCAACTTAAGTTGCCACCACTCATTCGACAGCCTACTATGCGCATGCGCGTTTTTGCAGGTGTTTTATTGCTTAGATTTCCTAAAATAATATCTCCTGCCTCATATAACACAAAAGTCAATCATATATTGTCATACAGTAAGTGTGCATATAGCGTTTCATTCTGAGTTATCTCCTGTAGTAATTCACCATAATGACCATCGATGAGAGTTTGTGATTATTCAAATTGATAAATGATATTATATATGTATTTTTTTCATTAATTGTATTTGATATGAGTATAGGAACATATTTTAGTAACACAGTAGAATTTTCATGAAGTGTTTCATTTTTGGCAAACGTGCAAACTTTGATGGCAACTAAAGTTGCCAACGGGAACATACAATATCAAATTCGGCAATATTTAGATGTCTCAGTTTATGAAGATTTCGACGGGTATAAACGTGAAAGATATGGCACTGGGTTAGTTCTCCATGAAATAATTGATCTTATCGAGAATTACGAGGAAATATCAACCTCTGTAGCTATATCTTCCCCTGATGAGCCTCTTGGTGCACATACAGGTAAGAAGAAGATGGTGATATTGATCATCTTCCTGCCTGTATATGGCTCTCTCAGATGGAAAAGCAATATTCAGATTGGAATGATGATCATGACTGGTCATTCAAGAGGAAAACCCATAGGGATAGCATAGTTATAGTATCTATATGGGAGAACCATACAAAGAAACCTGGACCTGGCACTTTTCCACAGAAAAAAACTCGATCTAAACGCACCAAGCGTTAGCGGCCTTTATAATACTCGACTCTAATTTGATGAGTTATTCACCTCAGTTGATTTGCTGAAAGAACTAAGTTCCAGAGTTGATGTATACAGCACACAAGGCTGTATATCGCCTTGGTCACAATATTCCTCTATCGGATTTCACGTGTCAGTGTGTTTTTTTTTTCATCCTGGAGTTCTTTGGCAGTTCCCAAATGACACCAGGAGTTCGATCTTTTCTAAAATCCAGACCAACTCTCGAATAAATCAGAAAAAATCGAACAGATTATTTCATCTAAAAAGTTATGAGTATCGCCGCCGTAGGATCTGTGGCAGCCGTATCATTTTTCATGCCAAAAATGCGAGGTTTCACTCCACCCTGATGAGTGCTTCAAGATTTTTCATAGAAATCGAATATTAATATTCAATACCATACAATGAAAAGTATAACAATTTCTATCAAAATAAAATTATTCTTATATCTCAGTCTTATTTGAATTTGAATAATTTATACATGGATCATCCCAGTGGCAACTAAAGTTGCCACTTGACAGCAACTCTCCTACATATTTGATCATTGTTTTTATGAAAGAATATCATTTTTTGTGTCCTCACGGTACACCATACCAAATTTCACATGAAAATTTCTACGGGGGAATTATGGGCTTTAATGGGTTAAATTTGGCGGATCCTAAATTCGGTTCAAACGGTTCTATCGAACTGCTGTTAGGTGCATCCGAGGGGTAAATATCTGCCCAAAATTTTGTTCACCATAATTCCTTTTTTGCAAATAAATCCCAATAAATCCTAATAATTTCAAATAATTCACAAATAATTCCAATAATTCCCAAATAATTCCAATAATTCCCAAATAATTCCAATAATTCCCAAATAATTCCAAATAATTCCAAATAATTCCAAATAATTCCGAATAATTCCCAATAATTCCTATTTAAATCCCATAAATCCCAATAATCTCGAATAAATCCTCAAATAATTCCCAATAATTCCGAATAAATTCCCTTGAATGAGAAAAAATTTCCGTAAAGCCTATATAGATTCACTTATGGGTTTTTGTTTTCGATGGACACTTTGCAAATGATTTGGCGACACAGATGCGAGTGAAGGGGCAGTAATAAGATGCATTTAAAGGTTTTTAAACTTTTTTATTAGCATATAAAAAACTATTTTTCGTAAAAAGGGCAAGTAAATAATGAAACATCTCGTGAAACATTTACTATTGACTCATACCGTGTCAATAGTTCTGTTTTTTATTTCTGTAGGCAATGTTGATCTGACCTAAGAAATCTTCAGTAATATTGAAAATATTTGACCTATTCTCCTTCATAGATATAGGTCCGAAAAATATGTATCCAGTTTCAACTTTGGATAAATCTTCTTTGGCAGGCCATTTGAATTCATTTTTTTTTCGTTTGTTTTGTCTCAAAAATTTAATCTCAACCATCGAATTATCGGCAGTACCTTCAACATGTTTTATGAGTTTTCCAACAAACCATCATTCATCATAAAACACTGCATAGTAGTTATTAATATCTAATGCAATGGTCAACGCTGATGATGAACTAGAATGTTCTAGATTTTCTCCCTGATATTCGCTTCTATTAATATTAACTCGCATATAATTTTCCGAGTCAGAGAGAGTTTCGGTCTCTGGACTATCGTCATATTTTATAATGTCATCATCTTCTGAACTGTCTGAGCTCTCTCTAGAGATATCTCTCTTACCTCTCTTTGACCTCCCCTTTCTATTAGTCACTTTGGGGTCTGATGAATTTTTGTTGTCCACTTCTATTAGTGCCGAGTCTAGTGCCTTAGTATTCTGAGGTCTTCCCT
Source organism: Hippodamia convergens (assembly GCA_038502775.1). Taxonomy (NCBI): domain Eukaryota; kingdom Metazoa; phylum Arthropoda; class Insecta; order Coleoptera; family Coccinellidae; genus Hippodamia; species Hippodamia convergens. The sequence goes on along the minus strand of JAVSIQ010000817.1, from coordinate 70,724 downwards.
CGGGTCTTCCTATACTTTTCACGACGAAACATTGTAGTCTATCTGTACTAACCCTATTTTTAGTTTCCTCTAGCAACCAACAAAGCGAAGACTTTCTAACAATTTTCGACTTATTTCCAAGTGTGACTCGAACATATGGACCATCTTTAATTGTCTCATCCAACAATTTGTGATCATACCTTCGTAAAATCAAGTTATCCATTACTCCGACATTCGACATATTACATAAATCTTCAAACAGATGACTATTTGTATTGTTCAAGTCATCGTCGTTTATTCCTTCATCTTCTATCGGTAGAGAAGTAAAATGTTGAAGCCTCTGTTGAAAATCATTTGTTGAAACACTTGCTGAACCGAGGGATGAACTTTCACTACTGTCGATAATATTGTCGTCTATCCGCATATCCTCTTCATCTTCTAGACTTTTATTCTCTCTTACGAGGTCCTTCAATGGTGGAATTGCAGCATAATTCAAGATGTTTTCTTCTACAGACATGCCAAGTTCTCGCGTATGCCCTAACGCATCAAATCGTGCACGCTCTACAGCATCGGCTATCATACTATCCGTATATTGTTTCAAATCTACCTGAGAATTCGTATCAACATTCATTTTTTCTTGCCTTTTTTGTTTTCTTGGAAATATAATGAAATTGTTCAGATCGTTTAGAATATTATTAACCGTCTTAATTCTATCTAGACGCCTCAGAATATCTCTAACGTTAAAGTTGACAACAGTCGAATATGTGGAGGTCATGGATCTCATGGTTCTAAACGTCTGTTCACATTTCTGACTTCCAAAAAGAACAGGCAAGAACATGTCGCTCGACAAGGATGGATTATCACGGATGTTCATTACAATATTAATTAAAGAATGCGCATTCAACTCGACGCAGGCATAGCAGTTCGATGAAATGAAATGCTCTCCGATTTTGTGTTTGTTTGATATAAGCCACTGGCGCCAAATTCTCAGAAAGAAGACGCAGTACCAAATCGAATAAATTCGACGAGTAACATCTATTTTCGAATCGAGAAATGAATCAAAAATCAACCGAATCAATTTCAAGAAATCAACAACGCCTTGATTTTGTGGGGCCTTCTCTAACAAATTGATAACATTATTCGAACATAATTTCTCTGCGGCTTTGAAATTCATCTTGTCCACCAATTTCAAATCAGATTTTGTTAATAAATGTTTGTCTTTGGAGTGGTCTGCAATCATTTGTTCGAGTTGTTTGGCAGTTGCATAAAAATCACCAATCCTCAACTTGATTTTATCATTAAGCAGTCTAGTACGTAGCTTGGTAGCTATATGTACTGTATCTTGAATATACGAAGCGCAGTCTTCTGAAGAGTAGTTTGCTCGAAACCATCCCCATTCAGGTCGTGGCGAATCTGTAGAGGAAGATAATTGAGCACCTTGCCTCATTGCTTTCAGAAGACGTGTATCGCCATCAGATCCAAAACCCAATACAACAACACCTCGCTCCTTCAAATTCAATTTTATATATTGCCAATTTTTCGTAACATCGGCGGCTGTGAATCTGTTATCTGTGCCGAAGATGGCAAGACAATAACCTGGCGCGGCTGGTGATATAGGTTGGGCCATAATTACATAGGCATAATTCGATCTTACTCCGTTCTTGAAATGGTCCTGTATTGCTTTTGCAGATGTTGATAAAAATGAGCAGAATACTTGGCAAAATATAACTTACCTGAGGTTTCACTTCCGAAGAAACTGTCGGTATCAGTTTCAAACTCACTAATAGTTCACTGTGAATCTCTGAAGCGAAAACAGAATAATCAGTACCGAAGACATGCGTAGTCAAATCATGCGTAGTCGAGTGCGTAGTCGAAACTAAAAGGTTGCCAACTTTCTTCTTCTTCCTTCTTTGAATAAATATGGCCCTCGATATGGCCTAATTACCCATGTGTTTAATACTTCTATATTGCTAGTTGGGTTTCTAGAAAAGACCTCGCAAAAGGAAGACAACACCACGGTGCATACATAAATACTTCTTTCTGTCTCCCTCGTTTAGACCGAGGATTAGACTTATAATTTCATGCGCATAGTCACAGGTGTTGAGTCATATACTATGGACAATTTATAAAAGAAAAGATGAAGGAGAAGAAATCATATTTTCTTTGTGACAATATTGTTTATTATTTCGGATTCTAAACTAGTAAAAGGATTGTTTTAACCATAGAATATACCATTACGTATATGTCTTTGTATATGTTCTGTTGTCTAAGTTCGGAAAGGTTATTCCGATTTCTTTCATATATTGACTTGAACATTTAATAAATGAAGAATCAATTAAACAAACATTTTCGTTTGGTCCATTTAATCCGGTCAGGGCGCTCGAAAATCGTGTTTATTTGCAAGGTGAACGAAGCTAATTGGTCGAGATCCCCGCACGTGGTATCTAGCACGTGGTAGCGGTTGTTTCTGCACAGAGCATGATAGTTCAAATGCTTGGTAAATCCTCGATAAATCCTTGGTAATTCCCAATAATTCCTGATAATTACCTTATAATTACCAATAATTCCCAATAATTCCTAATAATTCCTTATAATTCCTAATAATTCCTAATAATTCCTAATAATTCCTAATAATTCCTAATAATTCCTAATAATTCCTAATAATTCCTAATGATTCCTTATAATTTCTAATAATTCCTAATAATTCCCAATAAATCCTTCAGACTGTACACCATAAATCCTCAGATATTTACCCCTCGGGTGCATCCGTATATGCAGAGATTCTAGAGGGAACGATCATTCGTGGTAAATTTGATGAACCGATTGCAATTAATACTAGTCTGGGGTGGGTGTTATCTGGAAACGTAGGCGCTGTAAAGAACTTCAATTCGCCTTCGATTCTACACATCTCGGAACATGAGGACATTAATGACTTTTTACAAAAATTTTGGACTCAGGAGGATATCTTTACTGAGACTCTTCCTGCGCCAAATGAAGCTGAATGCGAAAATCATTTCCTCACAACACATACTCGAGACTCAATGGGGAGATATACCGTCCGATTGCCTTCCAAAACTGAGAAGCAGTGCGGGTTAGAATTTCCAGGCTCTTTCGAGTTTGCGAAGAGAATGCTTATTAATATAGAAAAGAGATTCGAGAGTAATTTTGAATTCAAGAGGCTTTATGTTGATTTCATGCTAGACTATGTGAACTCCGGTCATATGAGAGAAGTTAAGCTCAATGAAGTAAAACAAGTTAAATATTTTTTGCCTCACCATGGAGTTTTGAAAAATGTTGGTGAAAGTTCTAAGTTGAGAACGGTTTTTAATGGCTCGGCTAGGGCACTTAACGGTTTATCTTTGAATGACATTTTGAATTCAGGTCCTAATCTTCTGCCAGATCTATCGAGTTTAATACTTCACTGGATGAAATACCCGTTTGTTTTTGTTACTGATGTGAAACAAATGTTTCGCCAGATCAGAGTTCATTCTGAAGATCAGGCAATTTTGTGGCGATTTGATCCTTCGGAAGAAATTAAAATATGGTTACTAGAAACAGTCACTTATGGTTTAATATGTAGTCCATTTCTGGCAATTCGTGTTACTCGAAAATTGGCAGAGGATGAATATCAAAACTTCCCGATAGGTGCGGAAATATTGAAAAGGGAAATGTACATGGATGATGCCACTTCAGGCGGTTATACTTTGGAAGAAGCACTATCTAAACAAAGCGAACTCATCAATATTTGCAAAGTGGGTGGCTTCGAGTTGCATAAATGGGTGGCGAATGATTCTAGATTACTTAAAAATTTGTCTGTACCGCATTCAGGAGATGACACGGGTTTAAGCTTCAGTGTGTTAGGTTTAAAATGGAATGCAAGCGCTGATTATTTTCATTTCGATATCAATTCGTCCTGTATAGATTACGACGAGATCGTTGTTACCAAAAGATTTGTTCTGACCAAAATTGCGAAATTGTTTGATCCATTAGGTTGGATAGCTCCGGTCATAATAAATTTCAAAATATTTATGCAAAAACTTTGGTTGAACAAGTTCGACTGGGATGAGGAGTTGCCCTCTGACTTAGCTAAACAGTTTATTGAATGCTTCAATGATCTTAGGTACCTTAATGACTTAAAGATAGATAGATAGTTAGGTTACAGCCCTGAAGCAATCGCCTATGAAATTCACGGTTTCGCAGATGCTTCGAAGGTTGCTTATGGGGCAGTTGTTTATCTGCGTGTAATTTATGATAATCGAATTATTGTCCATTTGCTCCAGGCGAAAACTAAAGTCGCTCCTTTAAAGCCTCTTCTTACGATTCCTAGGTTAGAATTAAGCGCTGCTGTTTTGCTGGTTAAATTGGTACGAAAGGTTTTCAAGGCAGTCGAAATTGATGATTGTACTGTTAATTTATGGTCTGATTCGACAGATGTCTTATTTTGGCCTCGAGATCATCCCTCTCGTTGGCCTACTTTTATCGCAAATCGCTGCTCAATTGTTCATACGGTCATGCCATCGGCAATTTGGAGACATGTTCCATCGTCTATCAATCCTGCTGACTGTGCTTCGAGAGGCCTAAAGGCAAGTGATCTATGTAATTTTGAATTGTGGTGGAAAGGCCCCTCGTTCTTGTGGGAATCACATGAGTCATTCCAGGTTCCTCCTAATGATGACCCTACACCCGATAAGACAATTAAAGTAAGTTGCTTGGTTCATAGTGCTAAACTTCAAGAAGAAGATTGCGTCTGGAATTTGGTGTGTAGGTAATCAAATATAGTCAAGTTAAATCGAGTTATATTTTACGTTTTGTTTCGAATTTGTTGAAACGGGTTAAGTCATCATTATTTGTCAAGTCAAATCTTTTTTCAAGTGATTGGTTTAATAAATGCTGCGAGGGTAGTTCGGTGGATTTAACCTGCGATGAAATTAAAAGATCGGAATTGACCTGGGTTTTTCTAGTTCAACGTGCTTACTTTTCTAGAAAATTTTTTTAAATTTCCCAAAACAAGATTTTATCAAAAAATAACGCTTTAACAAAATTAGATCCATTTGTAAAAGATAGTCTGCTAAGAGTTGGGGGTCGCTTAGAAAGTTCCTTGCTAGATTTTGATGAAATCCATTCATTAATATTGCCTTTCAATTGTGAATTGTCTCTATTACTGGTCAAAAGAGCACACTTGCGGTCGATGCACGGTGGTTTAAAACTTTTGTTGTCAACGTTACGTCAGGAATTTTGGATAATTCGGGGTAGGCAATTAGTTAAACGGGTTATAAATAATTGTAACTCTTGCTTGAGATACAGAGCTAGTACGATGTATCAAAAACTGGGCAACCTTCCGAAATTCAGAGTGAGACCTAGTAAACCCTTTGCAAGGTCCGGAGTTGATTATGCCGGTCCATTCTTGATAAAAGCATATTCTGGCCGTTGTCAGAAATTTATAAAAGGTTACATTGCTGTTTTCGTATGTTTAAGCACGAGAGCAGTTCATTTAGAACTGGTTACTGGATATTCTTGTTTAAATTTTCTTTCTGCATTCCGTAGATTCACTTCAAGACGGGAGCTATTGTTCCGACTTGTACAGCGACCAAGGTACAACATTTGTTGGCGCTGACAGAGAACTGAAAGATCTTAATAAAAGATCAACCCAATTCATAAATGATCTTACTAATAAACTCGCAAATGAAGGTACTAATTGGCATTTCAATCCTCCTGCAGCCCCACATTTCGGAGGCATTTGGGAGGCTGCAGTGGAGTCAACTAAGCATCATTTGAGGAGGGTAATAGGTGGCCATAAACTAACTTTCGAAGAGTTTTACACCTTGCTCACTCAAGTAGAAGCTTGTCTCAACTCTAGACCAATTATGCCTTTAAGTGAGGACTTACAACCGCTAACTCCCGCTCATTTTATCATAGCGTGTTCATCGTTCATAGTACCAGAACCATCGTACTTGACTGAGAATATATCTCCTTCATTTCGCTGGAAACAGATCCAGCAAATTCTACAACATTTTTAGCAGCGGTGGTCTAGAGAATATTTGCATTCCTTGCAGATGCGTTATAAATGGAAAAATTATCAACCTGAAGCTCAAGTAGGTGATATTGTATTGATTACTGATAATGTTACTCCACCGGCAAAATAGCCTTTAGCCGAAATAATTCAAATATTTCCTGGTCAGGATAATCTGACGAGAGTTGTGAAAGTGCGTACATCAGTCTCTGAATTCATTCGACCCATAACTAAACTTGTTTTGTTGTCTAAGACTGATGAAAATAGCTCTTAGAAACAGTCGAAAAATGTAAGAATGTTAGCCAGTGATATTTTCTCCTTGTATGAATGAATATGTAAACATAATGCTTTCTTTTTAGCACAAATTTTATGTATCAATTAATTCGGTCATTTTTCATTGAAAAATGAAGTGGGTGGAATGTTTAAACCCCGCTTCTAGCCATTTGAGAAAATGTACGCATGCTCAGTTGTTTTTATCCCTTCCTTTAATTTTCATATAGAGCACATTCGGTATTTGTATGAGCAAGAGACAACATATGCTAATTCTTGATATACTTATTTCATAGTGGAAATAAACGCTGGAAAGTTTCAAGTGAAGTTTATAAAAAACCCTTACAACACTTAGTAATCAAACAGACATAACCCTCAAGGATGAAAAATAACCGTAGACACGTGTTTCGGGCTTTAGGCCCTCATCAGTACGGTGGAAAGGTGGTAAATCAAAACGCATAACGAAGTCAACACAAGGAAGCAAGCCGCACATTTGCGATTTCGATTGGAAGACCCTACATTCCAGGGCAACATATATATATATATATATATATATATATATATATATATATATATATATATATATATGGCCGTTAAAAAAAATGTTCGTGCTCCAAGTTGATTTTCCTAAAGTTGAACAAAAAATAAAGCGATCCTCCAAATTTCAGCTCTCTATCTCAATATTTAGGTGAAGTTTTATATTTTTTTTAAATATGATTTTTATCAATTTTTCATTTTATTTATCTCAAGTGCCTGAAAATTGTGAAAGAGTTAAAAGTCGTTAACGATACTGCAGAAAGAGCTGTAAGTTAAGAAGAAGGCTACGTGAATATTTTATGAAGAGATGAAAACCAGAAGCAATTTTTAATCCAGGTATTATCAGACTACAGGAAGAAATATTTTTCATTCTCGGAACAAACAGTCATGAAAGAATTCACTTGAAAATTTTTACATTATTTTGTGTATCTGGTTAATTTTTCTATGTTCAAAATAAAACAAAAATAGTATTTTTCAACCGTTATAATCACCGACTGATAAGTATCCAGAAAAACTATACGAGAATAATACATCGACAATATTTAACACTATTCTATGTAGAATTTTTCACACGTGTTCTTGAATTGTGTATCAATAATACCTTTAAGTAATAGCGTGAAAAATATCACCAGGATCATACTCATATGTCTGCAATTAAATTTTTGTAAGCGACAGGAAATTATTCAAGAATAAAGTAAAAAATTGATAAAAATGAAATTTGAAAAAAAATATAAAAATTCACCGGCACGACACGCCTTAATATTGAGATAGAGAGCTGAAATTTGGAGGATTGTTTCTCTTTTTGTTCAACTTTAGGAAAATGAACTTGGAGCACGAACATTTGTTTTAACGACCAGTCTAATATATATATATATATATATATATATATATATATATATATATATATATATATATATATATATATATATATATATATATCTCTCTCCTAGTGCTGATAGACGTCCCGTATAAATCCAGGCTTTTGGGGTCCATCAGAAATAACGGAGTTCTTTCTGATGAAACGAGTCGTTGTAGGTTGTAGTGTCGTACTCAGTTTTACTTATTTACCAATTTTTTTTTCACTCACTTCAATGCTATCTCACTTCCTATCATGTCCGTAGAAGTTGACGACCGAAAGTATATATTACGTATATCCCACGTTTTTTAGACGATCGACAGCGTTGCCATTTATCGTCTGAACCAATTCTCTCAAATGATTTCAGTGAGTTTATTCGAACATAAACACAGGTTCATTCCTTTCATATTATGCGAACTTAACCCATCGGAGCTGGCGCTCATAGCTGGTACATGAGGACTGGCGCCCGGAGTGAGAGTCCGAATGTTTTTTTGGAATTTTTTTGAGATTTTTGGAAAAGGCAGAAAATTTTCTTTGGGGTTCAATAGTTTTCATTGTCCCGTACTTGAATATTCGAGTTCCAATAATTTCGTAGAAAACTAGTTCATTGTAATCAAATTGGAACCATTTTTTTCGAATTGATGAAATATTTACATTTTCCAATATTCTATGGGAAAAAAACCGTTTGATTGAGAGAAATTTATTTGTATCTATTGTATCCCCCAAGGGTTGTTTCGAGTAGACTACGACTATTTCTACATAATAAATTTTGACTACTGGTCAATCGAGGAATTGGCACGAATGGGCTGAAGAGAATCCACATGCGGTCAGGCATACGATATCCCAATACAAATTTTTTCGTACGGTGAGGCGTTTATAAAAATCGATTGATTAGATCTTGGACCGCAAGTCCTACCGCGACGACTCACATATGATCTTTAATTAGATTTCCTTCAAAATCATCTTCCTATATAACTCGAAGGTCAGCACATTGCAGGAATGAATTTTCAGCATGATGGAGCTCCACCCCATTTCAGAGTAATGTTCAGATATTTTTGAGATCATTACTTTCCAAATCTGTTGATAGGAAGAGGTTGACTGCATTCCTGTTCCGCTAGATCACCAGATTTCAATCCTGTTGATCATTTCATTTGATGTTATTTGAAATGTTCAAGATATTCATCTGACAAAAAACGTGTAATAAAATACGTGATAATCCAGACATAATCAAAAAAGTATGAGACATATTTTGAAGCATGTGCATTGAGAATACTGTTACTTTCGAGAACCTTCTGTAAATCACGTTGAGTGGTTATGTTCTTATATTTTTTTTTATCTATCGTTGTTGACTTCGAATAAATTTTTCTCAATCAATAATTCTCTTTCGAAAACATATTGAAATGATTTTTCAGAATATTATTAAATAAGAATTTCTACTTAGTGGAAGAAAAAAATTCAATTTGATCACAATGTACGGTTTAGTAATAGTAATAGTAATAGTAATATATAATTTCCTCAATAAATTACAGGATGTGTCACAACACTAACTAACAAACAAACATATGTTACAAATGTTCTGAATACAATTAAAATTATTGTATAAACTGTTTAAAAACTTATATTCCATGAACTCCTTCACAGAGTAAAATCCATTGTCGGTGAGCAAAGCCTTAATTGCCAACAATTCTAGGGAGGTTATCGTTCCGGAGGTTATCGATCGTGTAAAACGATCATTCAATCTTATAATTTCCAATGTCCCTGAGTCTGATGAAGCTACCGACATTGTTACCGTTTCGAAAATCTGTGATCTCGTCAACGCATCCTCCAGTAAGCACATTTCCAACGTGATCAGACTGCAGTCCCGAGACAGGAATCGCCCTCGTTGGATTAGAGTGTCTTTCACCAACCCCGAGATAGTTCAGACGATCCTCAGAAAAAAGAACTCAATTCTGAGCACCTCTCAATACCGTTCAGTTAAAATTCAAGACGACAAAACTAAGGAACAATTGTCCCAGTTAACTTCGTTGAGGGCAGAGCTGAGGGACAGATTAACCGCAGGTGAGACTAATCTCACCATCAAATATATTAAAGGATGCCCTAAAATCGTCAATATTCCATCTCCACTTAACAGTGTGAATTCAAAAAACTAAGTAACCTCAGTTGCTGGCCCATCATATACACTAACTTACAGTCTCTGCCATCGAAGCATTCTGAAATTCTTGTCTTCGCACAATTACACAATCCACTTCTTATTTTCATATCTGAGACGTGGCTTCATCCGTCGATTCCTGACGCGGTTGTGCAGATTCCGGATTACACCATCTACAGGGCCGACAGTCAGGATACACTTGGCTATCGAGGCGTTTGTATATATGTCAACAAGCAAATAACCGAATCTTTCAAAGTCGACACCATACATAACAATTGGACCAACATCGATAGTATTTTCCTCAAAATTTCTAATAACCAATTTTCTGTCTTTGTTGGGTGTATTTACAGACCGCGCCCATGTCCTTCTGACCCCAGTTGCGTCAGTTTTCTTTCCACTGCCTCCAGAACCTACGACAACATTTTCGTTGCAGGAGACTTCAACTGTCCCGACCTGAAGTGGCCGATGATCATGTTACCCTCTGCGTCTTCCCCATCATTTCCCTACGCCGAACTAGTTTTCAATTCTCGTTTGCAACAGCTTGTTAAGCAACCCACCAGATTTAGAGAGGGTCAAAGCCCATCCCTCCTGGATTTGGTGTTCGTCTCTGACCCTCTGCTCACCTCTGATCTCAGCTATTTGCCACCCTTTGGTAAATCTGATCACGTCACTCTCTCCACCGAATTACAGTTTCGTTCTCCAAATGCCAATAATCGTGAAGTGAAAACTATAAGAAAAGTCAATTATGACAACATCTCCACTGAATTGACGGGTTTAGATTGGAACGCCTTGCTCCTTTCCCACGATAGCGTTGATGAGCAATGGAAGACCTTCACGAAAAAAATACACGAGTTGCTCTCCTCCAACACCAGGATTATAATTAAGAAATGGAATCCCCTGAAACCGTGGATTACTGAACAATCATTACAACTTATCAGAAAGAAAAAATCTCTTTGGCAAAGATACTTGCGAACACGATGCACGGCGGACTTTACTGCACATCGTAATTACTCCAATTATGTTTCTGATTATTTGCGAAACTCAAAAAAGAACTTCGAGAATAGACTGGCTTCATCTAAAAACAGAAAAAAAATTCTTCAAATATATAAAATCATCGTTGAACACCAATGTGAGAGTTCCGACCGTCAGGGACGACCATGGCAATCTGAGTTGCTGCTGTGAGGGGACGGCTGACATCCTGGCAGGATCTTTTTTTCAATCCTTTTCAGCTGAGCCACCTGGTCCGAGTCCAACCCCACAGATTTCTCGATGCTGCTCAGAAATATTGGATGTTGAAATCAACGAGGTACTTGTGGAGCATCATTTAACTAAGCTCAATATTTCTTCTGCCCCTGGTAGCGACGGAATTACTCCTTACCTCCTAAAACATTGTGCCAGTGCCTTATCTGTCCCTCTTACCATGATTTTTCGCAAGTCCGTGATTACAGGATCACTTCCATCCGATTGGCTTTTCGCTACTGTCACCCCGATCTACAAGAAGGGAGATAAGCTTTCCCCGGACAACTATCGCCCTATATCTTTGCTGTCAACAGTTGCAAAGGTACTAGAGAGGATAATCAGCGAACAACTTCTTGAGTTCGCTCTCTCCAATGGTTTGATACCTGACGGGCAGCATGGTTTTGTTCCTGGACGCTCCACAACAACAAATCTCCTGTCATGCATATCTGACTGGACCAGAGCATTGGACACCGGTCAGCCAACGGACGTCATTTACCTCGATTTCTCTAAGGCTTTCGACAGAGTCCCGCACAACCGCTTACTAACGAAGTTGGAGCACATCGGGGTACGAGGAAGGTTGCTCGATTGGACTAGAGCTTTCCTGTCTGGCCGTTCGTACCGAGTGCGTGTTGGCGACGTCTTCTCTTCGTCCGCTTGGCATGTAATATCTGGCGTCCCTCAGGGGTCCGTTCTAGGGCCTCTACTCTTTCTTCTCTACACCTCCGACCTTCCGCCTCTGCTAGAGTCCACAATGTCACAGTTTGCCGACGACATCAAACTCTACAACAACGCCATAGTTAACCATGCTGTTCTTCAGAAAGACTTGAACATCTTGAACGAATGGTGTGAGGAATGGTTGCTTCCTCTCAATACGAGTAAATGCTCCGTTCTTCACATAGGTAAAAACAATCCTCGACTTGGTTACACCATCGGTGGTGAATACTTGACTCCAGTATCCCAGATTGAAGACCTTGGCGTTGTAATTTCGGAGGATCTTGGTTGGTTAGCACACATAGAACGTATCTCAGCCAAAGCTAAACAACTTACCTATATGTTCAGTAAATCCTTCAGAGGCTGTGACGATCGAACATTCGCAACTATTTATAAAACATATATCCGACCAACGCTGGAGTATGCTGGTCCAGTTTGGTGGTGTTCCACAAGGGCTGCTAGCGATGTTCTCGAGTCCACTCAGCGATGGGCTACTCGTGCCCACTATGGTCCAGCGCGACCTTCATATGAGCGGCGCCTTTCTGCTATGGGGTTGACACTTTTTGAGGAGAGGCGTATGCGTGGTGACCTGATCTTCTCGTTTCGAGCCATGCAAGGCCACTTCGGGGAGAAGGTCCGCGGTTTTTTTCCTCTGAACAGGAACAACTTGCGAGGGCATATTTATAAACTTAAACGCGAAAATTTCAAGTCCTCACAGCGTCAACACTTTCTGCCCAATCGCATATTTCACAGTTGGAACCGTTTGCCTGAGAACATAGTCCGATCATCCTCCGTCAACGCTTTCAAGAATAGTTACGACAGATGGAAGTCCTCATTATGAAGTCCCTCATAGAAATGCCTGCTTCGGTTACATTTTATTATTGTTTTTCTTTTTTCATACATAATGTTTATTTTTATATTTGATTTCGCTCGCCCCTTTATTTGTTCACATCTGATTGTATGCATATATATTATCTATAATGTACCTTCGAGTTTATAGGTTCGTCCTCAACTCGAATCAATTTTGTAATAAATAAATAAATAAATAAATCTTCCTCTTGAAAGCCACGCTACCAAGCGATATTATTTGTTCAGGAAGTTTGTTGAACATTCTCAACGAATTATAAACATGCGTGTTTTGTGTCCTTTTTAAACGATTTCTTGGGACCACGAATTTTTCTTTAGATCTAGTTTGATGGTTGTGAATCTGTGTATGTTTCACAAATTCACTTCTGTTGTTGTGTAAGTATTCGATATTTGATAAAGTATGGCCTGCAGCTTGTTCTTTGATCGATTCCTGCTATCAATCTTAGGGCACACTTCTGTTTCACCAAAACTCTTTGGGCATCTCGGGACGATCCCCACAGAATTACACCATAGACCATACGTCCATGAAACTGAGCGTGGTAGGTGAGTAAAGCTTCTTTTTCGGATAGTATCGCCTTAATTTGTCTGATTGCGAATAGTGCAGTAGAGAGCTTTTTACATAACCTATTCACATGCTGCGTCCAAGTCGTATTTCCACTGATTGTGACACCCAGCAAGGAGATGCAATCAATATTGGGTTGTCTGGTGGTGATGACCAAATTCTGTGTTTTATTAGTATTTGCCTTCATATCATTGCTGTTGAACCATTCTATAGCGCTTTGTTCAGATGTTTCGGCCTTTTCCTTGAGTAGTCGCTCTGTTTTTGCTTTGTTCAAAAAGGATGTATCATCAGCGAATAATATTTTTTCATCTGCTGCAACGTTGCACACCAAATCGTCTACATATATTGAAAATAAAACTGGCCCAAGTACAGATCCCTGGGGGACGCCCGAAATGATTTTCTGCCTTGTGGACCTACTGCCATTCAAATTAACCAACTGTTGACGGTTGTGCAGGTATGATGTCATCAGATCCAAGGCATTTCCTCTTATTCTAATGTGTGCTAACTTGGTTATCAGTTTTTGGTGGTTAACGCAGTCAAAAGCTTTGCTTAAATCCATACACGTTATAACTGCCTCCTCTGAACCATCCAATGCCTCTGTTAGAAACTGTATGACATTCGCTAGTGCAGTTTTTGTGGATTTTGATCTCCGAAATCCATGCTGCTGAGCACTCAACAGAGAATTTCCCTCTAAATATGAGACTAGCCTTTTTTTGATGAGAGTCTCGTATATTTTCGAGATGGCCGGTAAGATGGAAATGGGTCTATAATTTTCAAGTAATTCGTGATCGCCATTTTTGTGAACAGGAATGATTCTAGCAATTTTTAGCTCATCGGGAAAGTAACCCTGTTCAAAGCACTTGTTCATTACCTCCGACAATGGTCCCGCCAAGCAGTGGATGACTTTTTTAAGCAAGCCAACCGAGAATCCATAAACATCACGAGTCGATTTTATTTTCAATTCATAGGCATTGTTATGAATTTCCTCAGGAGTAGTTGGTGTCAGGAAAAAGGAGTTAGAATTCTTTATAACTTTGTTTTTTATGAACCTCTCAAACATTTCTGAATGTCCTCTCGACGTTCCCAACTTTTTCGCGATAGTTATGAAGTGGGTGTTAAAGTCCTCCCCTGACATTTCTGAGATGGTGGGTTTTGCTTTTTTAGTTCTCGAATTGATGATACTCCAGAAAGCTCGGTTTTTATTATCTGATTCATGCACAATCTTTGCGTTCTGCAATTTAATAGTGTTATCTATTAAATGTTTTAGATCTTGTTTTATTCTCATATACAGTTTATTTGAGTCATCATCTCGTTTAATTTGAAAAATTGTATGTGCTGCGTCAACTTTGTTTTTTAGTGCTTTTATTTCAGGTATTTCCCAGTGACCTTGATTACGTTTGTCTGCGATTCTTATTCGTTTTTCAGGAAGACAACTGTTGAAACTCTCCATTATGACAGCATGTAATCTCGTATAAGAATCTCTAGCCGAGTCTTTGATTATAAAACTCCCGTCAATATTTTCTAACTTTTGTCGGAAAAGGTTTATACTGTTTTCATCCAAAACTCGAATATTTTTATAAATACGTCCTCTCGATGTTTCTGACCTTTCAAGATCCAGTCTCTGCGCCAGATGATCCGAAACATGATGATTCACCGTAGCCGCCTTATATCTGGTAAAATCGATATTAGTAAAAAAATTATCGATACAATGACTAGATCTCAGTGTCACCCGGGATGGCTCACTGAACACAATATGTAAACCGAAGGGAGATAACAGTTCCTGAATCTTTATACTCGCATTGTTCGCTACATCGAAATAAACGTTGAAATCGCCCGCTATTATGATATTAAAATGCATTTGATTTAAAATAATTTTTAGTACTTTCTCTAGTTTATCCATGAATAATTCGAAATCGCCTTGTGGCGGTCTGTAGATACACAAGTAATATGTTTTTGTTTCTTTCTCGAATACAGCACAGATTTCGAATTGTCTTTCAACTGATAGTTCATTCACTTCGGTCACTGGATGTCCCGTGAAGTTTTCTGTTGTCAGAATCAAGCTTCCCCCGTATCCAGAGCTTTGGCGGGCAAAAGCAGCTGTTATTTTGTAGTTAGGGATATTGACGCATGCTAACTGTTCTTCGTTCATCCAGTGTTCAGTTATGAAAGCGAGTTTATAGTGCTCCGTGTTCAATAAACAATCCATCATATCCAGTTTTTTTCTCATTGATTGTATATTAATATTCAGGAATTTGTCCAACTTGTTGTTCCTTCTGGTGCTCCTAGCACTATTGTCTTCATTTTCTTTCCCGAAAAAACCTGAATCGTCTTACCAACACTCCCAATGGCCAGTTTTGCGGCTTGTATATTTCCTCTAAAAGGAATAGGTTCACCCCTACCTTGAACGATGCACTAGCAGATTCATTTCGTTTTGGCAGTTTCTCAACCGAAATATCGTCGTTATCCGGGAAAAGTTTGTTCAGGTGATCTTTTATTTGTGACTCATCCACCGTCTGTCCAACGCGCCCCACATAAACCCAAGCCCGTCGTGGAACACCACAAAAGGTACTCGCACCAGTTCCAGTTACTCCGGGTTCTTTCTTTTTTATTTGATTTTTCTTAACTCTACTGTTGTTGACTAATACATTCGAAAATGAGATATCATCCTTGTTCTTGGACTGAGTTTTATTGTGATTTATGTGTTAATTTTTTTCGTCTGCCATTTCTTCATCAGTTTTCTTCCCCTTCTTGTAGATAGCTGCTACTTTCTTACTAGGTCTCTTCTCTCGCGTCTTATCATCAGCGCTTGTGTGTTGTTCAGATTTCTTCATATTATCAGGATTATCAGCCATACCGATATTCGATCCAGTACACCTGTCATCTATTACGATGTTGTCTATGTCAACAGATGTCGCTCTCTGCTCAGATTGATTTACTCTTTCCAACAAAGCGATGTATTTTTCCATGTTTTTCGTTTTATTTTGAAACTCCTTAATCAAGGATTCCTTTTCACCTATGATTTTTTTAAGATACCTCACCTCTATGTCTATTTTGGTTTGTTCGTCCACTACCGATTTCATAGTAGAGTTTTCGTCATTTATAAACTTTGTACGGTCTTCATTTACATCTTCAATCGTAGTATTCAGGTTGCTTACTGATCTTTCGAAACACAATTCATTAAAACTCGATAAACGCCTTTTTAGTTCTTGTATCTGAATATCTTTCTGTTCACAAAGACACTGTTTTGAGGTTAGGTCATCACAACAAACGACTTCTCCACTGCTTCCCACATATAATCCACAAATTTCCAGTATACAGCTAGGATGGTATGTCTTACTGCATTTTGAACATGTAACAAAATTTTTCACTTCTTTTGCACATCTATTACACACTTTGTCACCAGAGCTCACTGCGCGTAGCGTCATCTTGTCCAGTCAGTATTATGATTTCTGAGAATTGGAATTCCAATATTCAATTGGATCTTGCCCTGAAGCTTTCTTTGAGGAAAATCTCGTGCGGGACAATGAAAACTATTGAACCCCAAATAAAATTTTCCGCTCTAAATATCTCAAAAAATTTAAAATTTTCAATATACAGGGTAGGGTGTTGAATCTCAGCTTGAAACAAGTCACAAATTTTTTAAATACGGACCAGAAATTCTTCAGGAATTTAAAAATGAATTGATCGACCTGTGTTATACGTTCTTAGTATCAACCAAATATACCGGTTGGTTCAAAAAATATTAGCAATTGAAAGTTTTTGTGAATACATGAACCACCCTGAATTTCGGTTATGGAATTGATAGATGGGTTTTTTGGATTCGCCTAGGGTACTTCTAGCTCAGGTTACCGTATGTTAATTTAGCAATGAAACACCCTAGTCTGTGTTTTTATTTTATCGAAAAGTTATTGTTCGAAGCTTTCCAGATTCACATTATACAGAGTGGTCTCTTTATATGTTTCCAGCTGAAACTCGGACTTTTCCTTATAGTTTTCTAACCAATGTCACAATGCTTCTGATATTGTCTCTTAACTTGATATTTGATGTAGCCAAACAATCAAGAGGGCGGTTTCAAAATTACTGAGTGTTTAAGATAGCTGCGGAGTTATAGTCCGCGCGACAGCCGCGGAAGGTTAATAGATTTGTAGATTTGTTATTTAATATTTATTTTTTCTCGCTCTTTCGAAGGATGTTTATAAATCCGGAATCATCCTCGTACAAACTGCGGACTCCTTGATTTCGCTACATTTGATTCCGCGAAGAAGTGCTTCATGCCAAAAAACTGACGATTTTCTGATATTTCAAGAACACTTATTGGTTAGCTGTTTACAATTTGACTTAAAAAATTTGATTATCTCAAAAGTAACCCCGTCTGTAAAATTACTAAATCATGCATTTGTAATTTGTCATTTGTGATTTGTAAGTGAAGAAATCAAATTCTTCCAACTGATGGGTTTAATGTTTCAAAAATTTTACTCACATACATGGTGATTCACCGCGTTGGCCTATTAAACGTTTCTCGAGTTTTTTCGATGGCAATTTCTCCAATATGCCATAACTTGGATAAAAGCTCAACGGTTTATGAGTTTCTGAGATTGTCATAGGGAATAAGGAAGCCTGGGACTCAAAGTTTCTTGAATATTTCTGCAGAAAAACTGTTTTCGAATGAATCTTCTTCATTTTCGATACAACCGATAGGAAGTATAAACAGTTTGCGGTTTGGGCGAAAAATGTGTAGGGAGAAAATCATTACCTTGGAACACCCAGATTCAACGAAATCTAAAATTTCTCATTCGAGATCTTTATGAGTATGTATCTGTACATCCTCCATCTTTTTTCTTCACAAAATTTCAAATGAAAGTAAGGCTATAAAGTTGTTGTTGAAGAGTTTACAGAACAGAAGGTTAAGGTTTTAAAGATGCATGCTAATCGTTATAATGAAATATTCACGAATTTTGAAAAAGTGATGTTTAATCGCCCTTTGATCAGATGATGAATTCATTTAATAGGCACGTGATATAATTTCAATTATTTCTATACATCAACCAATCTAACAAATTCATATCAATAGACATTTGTATTAGACATTACCTTGAGTTCGAGAAGGGATCTTATCACGAAAATTCTGGAAATATCTGCCCTCAAGCACAGGATTGAAAAATTAAAAAACAACAAATTCACTGATGAAAAAATATGTTCAAACTAATATGTTCATTTTCCTCAATTAATCAAGTCTGATTATTTTTTTATGAATAATGCCGGTATCATTATTCATTAGTTCATTGGAGAAAAACAAATGAATCTAAAGCAAATATTCAACATAGAGATAACGCAAGAATTTAATGTTCATATTTTCAGCATGAGCGTAGTTGAAAAATGTATATTTTTCGTGAATATTCATTAAGGAATCATCAGAAACATGAAACATGCTGGTACAAAAACTGATGTAACTTCAGAAACGTCCCGAATCAAATTCTTCACATTTGAGTATGATGACAGCAAGTCAGCAGTAGAAAATTGTATGGAGATTATGGACTTGGCTGCAGAAGTGTCAACTGAAGATGATCCTTTGAAGGAAAGCTGGATCATGACGAGAATCTTGAGTGTGCTACCGTCAAAACTAGCGCATTTCAGGACATCTTGGAACAACGTGACCGGACCTACAAAGACCTTAGACACTCTCATCGAACGTCTGAGACTAGAGGATGAACAACTTAAGGAAATGACATACGCAGAGGGTAGTAACACCAGCAACGCTCTCATGGCACGACGTGAAAAACAAGGAAGTTCGTCGAACAGCAAGCAGGAGAAGTCAGCATTAGCATGTTACAAATGTGGGAAGATGGGTCACGTGATCAAGGAGTGTAAAGGAAAACCATGTCAGAAGTTCATCGACTATTGTAAGAAGAAATACACATGCAACAACTGTAAGAAAAAGGGACACTTTGCCAAGGAATGTCCATCTCGAAAAGAAGGAAACAACCAAGAAAACGGCAAATCGATAAGGAAGGCATCTTTGACCACAGCACTTTCGACAGTAGACTTTGACATCTCCAAAGACAGGGAAACTTCATGGTATCAGGACTGTGGAGCCAGCCAACACATGACGTCACATCGAGAGTGGTTTGTACAGCTTGTTGAGCTGGACGAGCCAATTCCAATTGTGATTGGAGACTCAACGAGGCTAGATGGCGTTGCAGTTGGGAACATTGAGATGGAGGCTTTTGATGGTCAAAAATGGTATCCAGTGGTACTTGAAGATGTGATTTACGTGCCAAATTTGAACTTTAATCTGTTCTCAGTAAGCCAGATGTTGGACAAGGGACATGTACAGAAGGCAAACGGAAATGAGTCAACATTTTTCGATCAAAATGGTGAGGAAATTGTGTCAATAGCAAAACGCAAGGGAAATCTTTTCAAAATGATGCTTAGGAGAGAAGAAGAGACACGTTTGATGGTCCAGTCGATCAAAGTTTGGCACGAGAGACTCGCCCATCAAAATGTGAAATATGTGAGGGACATATTGAAAAGAAAAGGAATAAAATATGTTTATGACTGAAATAATTATGTGTGCACAGGGTGTTCATATGGCAAGCAACATCGATCCACACAGCCAAACAATCCCGAGACAGCTCAGCAGCCATTAGATCTAGTGCATGTCGAGATGAACATCCCATCACTGGGAGGATCAAAATACTGGGTCATGTTCAAAGATGACTTCACTCACTACCGAACCTGTTATTTCATGAAGGCGAAAAGTGAAACCCCAGAGAAAATTGCAAGCTACCTGAGACTTGTTGAAAATCAACTAGGGAGGAGAGTGAAGAGTCTGACATCTGATAATGGCACCGAACTGAAGAATACGAAGACCAAGGAGATGATGAATAAGTTGGGAATCTTTCACACCTTCACGAATGTAAACACGCCAGAGCAAAATGGAAGGATTGAAGGAGATATGAGAACGTTTGTCGAGGCAGCCAGGGCAGCAATACATGCAGATGGTTTGGACGAGAGACTATGGACAGAGGCAATGAATTACGCGATCTTTACGATCAATCAGACAGGAACCAGCAACTTACCAGGGAAAAGTCCGGCAGAACTGTGGTTTGGAAGGAAAATAAAAATTGAGAAACTACGACCTTTTGGATGCGAATGTTTTGTATTGAAGCAAGCACAGAAGAAAGGCAAGATCGACAGCAAAATCAGAAAAGGGAATTCTGGTTGACTACGACATCGATTCACCCTGCTACAGGATTTATTTGAAAGAGAAGAGAGAAATTGTAACCTCAGACAATGTTATCTTCGCCGAAGAAAAGATAAAACTGAGACAAGGCTCTGAACTTGAGACATTGGCATCAGAGGGTATACTGGAGAAGCAAGATGAAAGCAGCAGTGAGTCAGATGAAGAAGGCGAGAACTGCAGAACCGAAGAAAATGCTGAGGAGGCAAGTGACAAAGAAAATAGGACACAACCATCAGAAGAAGAGCCAAGAAGGAGAACTTTGCGAGATCGTCGAACTTTGCAACCACCACCGAGACTGAGAGATTGTGTACTTGATAGAAAGAGCGTGAAAGTGGCCATAATTGGTGAAACTGGGAACATCTCAGTGAGTGAGGCACTCAAAGATGAGAAGTGGAGATAAGCGATGCAGGAGGAGTACGACTCGTTAATGGACATGAAAACTTGGGAGCTGGTGGACTGTCCAGAAGGAATAAAACCAATTACCTGTCGTTGGGTACTTCGAGAGAAGACAGATGGTAGATACAAGGCCAGACTTGTGGCAAGAGGATTTGAACAGAAGGAGGGAATTGACTATGAGGAAACATTCCCTCCAGTAGCTCGCCATGCATCGATTAGACTACTTTTGAGGCACGCAGCTTCAGAGAAGATGAAGTTGGTATCGTTCGATGTAAAGACGGCATTCTTGTATGGAAAACTGGAGCAGGTCATCTACATGAATCAGCCTGACGGATCAGGAAAAGTCTGCAAGTTGGATAAGAGTCTTTACGGGCTCAAACAAGCTCCAAGGATGTGGAACGAAAGCGTTACCACATACTTTGAAGACAAGATTGGTCTAATCAGCACCGATGACGACCCATGTATTTATTATAATGAGGACAAGAACATTATGCTCTCACTCTTCGTAGATGATGGATTGATATCTGGGAAAGATGAGAATGAAATATACAGACTCTTAGGCAAGATAAGCAAGGAATTTCAGATTACATTCAGCAAAAAAGTACAGGACAAAATAACGTATTTGGGCATGGAAATCAAGATCGACCAGAACGGTATTTTCGTGAATCAGCCGCTGTACACAGAGAAAATCTTGAGAAAAATGAAACTTGAAAATTGCAACCCAGTATCTACACCCATTGAGCAAGGAATGGTTACCAAAAAGACAGATTTTCAGAATGACGAGGCACTTCCAGCGAACAACAACTATCGCGAAGCGATAGGGAGTTTGTTGTACTTAGCTACAATAACCCGGCCAGACATCAGCTTTGCCGTGAACTACCTCAGTCGATTCTGCAACAAGCCCATGAAAAGTCATCAGGCAATGGTGAAACGTGTGTTTCAGTACCTGAGAGGGACAGTAACTGCAGGAATCCATTTCGGAGGAGACAGAGAACTAGTGGCTTACACGGATTCAAACTTTGGTACTCGCAGAAGCAGCGTCTGGTAGCTACTTCAACTGCAGAAGCTGAGTACAGAGCCGCGGTGTCAGTGATTGACGATGTGTGTTGGATGAAGAGAATGGCACTGGAACTTGGTATTTTGAAAAGTGATCAGCCAATTACCCTGAAAATCGACAACATGTCAGCCATACACATGTTACAGAATGCCCACGAAGGAAAAACGACCAAAGGAAAGAAACACATTGAGATACCACGAAAGTACATCCAGCAACATGTCGGCAGTACTGTGACATTACAACATGTCGAGAGCAGCAAGCAGATTGCAGACATTCTCACTAAGCCACTTAATAGAAAAGTTTTTGAGAGGCTCCGTTGTGAGTTGATCAAGGAGGAGTGTTGAGATTTGATCAACTATCCGAGTTTTTATTGTTATTTTTGATTTATATAGAGTCAAGTAAACGAATTCGATTTAAAGTTGGCAGGTGAATTCTTTTGAAATATTTTTATGTGACAGCGTCTGCCAGAAATAAATAGTCGAAAGAAAAACGTGCTCCGAATTGTTCTGTTCATTTAAAAGTCTTTTGAAACTATAAACCTATAGTTTGTAGAAAGTTTTGCTGTGCAGAACAAGTAGAATTAGTAGAGTCCATAGGTATTTCTGTTTGTGTTCAATAAACTGAACATTTTGTCGAGATTGGACTTATTATTTCTCAAACAGAAGAACCCAAATCCACGGAAAATAACAACAAGATTCTTCTTCAATGAGCCATTATTTAGCGGTTTTTTGGCACATTTCTGGGAGAAAATGTAATAAAATGACTCTCTCAAACTTCATCTAAAATCTGATCTCCTCCGGAATCACACTGTATATTTATTGGATCCCAGACGGCACAGAAATATTCCATGCATATTCCATGAATATACCGCTGGCATATTGAGATATTCCAAACATATTCCAAATCTCCCACGGCATAAGCCTGGCAGATATCAGGAATATCCAAGGTCACCATGAAACATCTGCCAGGAATATCCAATGATCTTCAAAAATATTTCCATGGCATATGCCATACAGATTCATCTATGAATATCTCCCTTACATATATGCTGGCAATATCTTTTTATCTCCTGATTTGTCCATGCCATATGCTGGTAATATCTTTGTATATATTTAAATATATGTAAATTTTTGTAGCGGTACTAAATAATAATGCATTGATTCGATTGTTTCAAAAAATTTTATTACAGTTTTAAGAATATTTTGTACAATAACAATAATTAACAAAATTATCACATTAAATTATAAAAATGAACATAAAGTAAAAATATAAATATAAATCAACTAGGTATTTTACAAAACAATACAAGGCATATGAACTAAGAATAAGTAAAAATTAACATTTGATGAATTAAACTAAAAAATAGGGAAAACACAATGAGGTATTATTTTAAATGGTATAAATCTTGAACTGTGAACTTCAATTATTTGGTTTGTGAACTAGCACAAAACTTTAATTGTGCAATTAAAAACCTCACGTAAATCGAACCAATCGAATCACACGTTTTGAGTAATTTAATCGTACAAACAAAGTTTTGTGAAACCGACGTTATATCTATATCAGCACCTCAGAGGTAAAGTGTGTTAAGTCACATTTTTTCAGACACGAACTATCTACAATATTGGATTCACATTAGTAAATTCTAGCTAGTGGAACACATTTTTGACTCCCTAGGTATATGAAGTCGCCAAATAATGGCAGAACACATTCTTTGAAACAATGATCGAACTGAATAATCTCTCTTTTATCTAATTTTGATATTGTGACTTAGCACACTTTACCTCTGGGGTGCTGATATAGATATATCATAGATCCTACGGATTTCCGGTTCCCAGTCTCCATCCCCTTCTGTCCACACCCATTCTCTCGGTCTCTCAGGTAGATTTTGGTCTTCCTCGCCTTTTTCTTTCACTCATTTCAGAGCAAGTTTTTTTGATCTGGCTTTCTCTCAACTAGCAGATTTGGCCCTGAAAAAAACAGTGATTCTAAGATTTTCAAGATAAGAGGCCGTCTACTGCTCTAGTAATAGTGGAAGTCTGTTCTAGAATTGTTTGATATTTATAAACTTACTTTGAATTTTAATAGGCAGTGTTGGCATTTTATATCGAGGCAACCTTTCTTCTTGAAGATGATGATATATGCCTGCGATCCCTCTTTTTGATGAGTATCTCAGAAAACCTGTTTTGCGTCTGAATCTGTAACAATTCCACTAACATTTTCGACCTGTTCAGCTCGGCTGAGACTTACACCTGAAATGATAATCCACTCATGCTCTTGTAGTTGTTACGTTTGGATTGAAAGCAAAATTTTGGTAACAAATTTAGTATTTTCATTCTGCTTAAGAACCTCTGAAAATATTAATAAAACTTAATTATGGATTTCATGATCACTGAAATTATTTATACTATACCTTTGAGAACATTGCACAATTTTATTAGGGATGAAAAGTTTGTTTTTGCCTTCTCCCAACCCAACAAAAATATAGGAAATATCCTTTCTATCACTTTCTCACTGTTAAGTCCTCATTTCTTTGACCTGAAAAAAACGTAAATATACATAACCAAAAATAAAGAACTGACAAACCTTTTTCAAGCATTCCAAATATAAGAGTACCTACCAATGCCGATTTGATATTCATGCTCTTGTCTGTCTGTCTGATCTTTTATCATGTGCTTGGCTGCACATAATACTCAAACAATAACATCTTTGATCTCAACGTGACCACCATTTTGGAACGCCAAACTGCTAGTAACCACTAACCACAGAGCACAAATAACCTTAATCCAAGACCACAAAACAAAAATATGAATATTTTGACTGAAAACGTCGTGACGTAATGTTTACATCCATAAGAAAAAGTCAAATCGAAATTTGATATTCTTATCGGTAAATTCAGGGAACGAAATTGCAGGAGTTAAGAATGGGAGAGGCCAGAAAATAGTTAATTTTTTATTTATAAAGGAGTATTTTTATTCCTGTAAAGAAATAATGTCATTGGTATTTCTGTCAGATATTTTGATAAAATTCAAGGAAATATCTAGAAAGGGCGAAAATATGGTTCGAAGTGGCCACATAACTTCCTCAACCTACAATGGCTCTGAAATGTTTGAAATGCAATGTATTTGGTTCAATGAAAAGCAAGAAGTATTAAGTTGAACTAGAAAGATTCTAAGTTCCAGACATCTCTGTCACCACATGGCAGCTTCATGGAAACAAAAATATGAGCAAAAGTGATTCGATCGTCCAGTGGAATAAGCTACTCTCACCTCTGCTGACTAATATTTGATTATCATATATGATTTTTGACAACTTGTCTACGACCTTTTCATATATTTGCTCGAATATCATATATTGTTTTTCCATTTATTGAAAATATATATTTGATCTCTTTCCTATAAGATCAAAATCATAATGGACCTCTTTTTCTGTTTCATCGAACATTTCAATTATTTAAAAAGTCACTCGACTCTCAGTCGACATACGATATAGTATAGCATGTCCATTTTTCACAAATAAAAACGTTTAATTTGTTGCCTGCTCTTTCATTTCATTGTATCAATCATATAAATAAATTACAAATCATTGATTCCATTGTTTACTCAGTTTAATAAATAAGATCAAATTATTAAGCGAATGAAAGTGTTATTTTATAATGTTATAATCCAACTATAATTAACTTGATGATAACTGCGATT
Source organism: Hippodamia convergens (assembly GCA_038502775.1). NCBI lineage: Eukaryota > Metazoa > Arthropoda > Insecta > Coleoptera > Coccinellidae > Hippodamia > Hippodamia convergens. Next base: position 45,153 of record JAVSIQ010000817.1, on the reverse strand, counting down.
CCTCGAAAATATAATCTATATAGAAAGTTTGTAGTTCTTTAACAGTTTACTGGAAAATAACAAACTCATCAATTATTGATGAGTTCGGAACCAAAGCAAAATCGAGGTAGTGGTAGTACCTACACTTTAAAAAATTATCGTTCAAAAATGGTTTTGTAACGTTTATAATATTCCATGAAGATTCATGTATATATACCAATAAATACTATTGAATAATATTCTAAACGCATATCATATAGATATTCCCATAGCATATACCAGACATATCTGGGATGGCATATATTTGGAATATTCTTTTGAGAGCAGATATATTTGATATATATCTGGCATATGCCTCGCATATTGCAATATCTTTTGGCTTAATGGCAGATTGGAGGAATATTCCGGGAATATAGGGTGCCGTCTGGGATTGTCATTGACTCCTTCATTGTGTCTGAATTTCTTTTCTACGAATTATGTGAATCAAATAATATGTGCTTCTTCTTCTTCTTGAAAATGTAGGTATATGGGAAAAATGGATTCTTTTATAATTCATGACAGGGCTGGAATTTTAATTGTGGGACGAATACCAGTGTTTTCAAATACTGGTTCTATCCCCCACAATTCCACCCCACTCTCTGTCGCTTATGTATAGTTTGAAATTGAAAACATCGAAATGAAAAATTTCAGATTAATAATCCTCGTGTTACGGTGGTAGTGTACGAAAGCGATCTGACACGTATCGACCGAATTACATAAAACTCTTATGAATATTTGGTTGATAGAATAGTTCGTGATCCATCCCAGCAAACACGTTACATCGCCTGACACTTTTGTGGAGTTACATTTTCAACATAAAATAAAGTCTTCATTGTGATGTCGCATATGCGTCCAAAACCTAGTAATTTTGTGATATCGCTTTGTTAACGAAATGTGGAAGAAAAATTCCCGATATTTTGACGATGAATAAAGATATCTCAAATATGATTCCCATGCGATGCAAATATTCGTTCGTATTGTGACTCATAGCCAAAGAGTGTTGAGTTACTCAGTGTTGTTATTCAGGGGGAGCAAAATATGCTAGTTTTGCGTTTAGAAAATGCCAAAAATATGTCTTTCATTTGGGAAAGTGTCGAAAAATGCTGGTTATTCATTGATATTTTTTTCTATAGCTATTTCTGCAATATAAATTTTCTTCGACTTAACTTTTGAATGTGAATGAATAGTGGGGTTCTGAGTTATCAGATTTCAAAATATTCCTAGGTCCTGGGTTAAATTTTAATTTGTTCATTGTGAAAACTGTTTTTCTCAAACTTGAATGAATTGAAATATGCTCCATAATATGCTATATGCTTAACGCCAAAAATATATGCTATACATGAATCAAATATGCCAAATTTAGCATTAAAAATGCTGAATTTGCACCCGAGTAAGGAATTCTACGATCTTCAACTGTAGAGAAACTACCACATCTGGGTTTTATTGCCCCTTATTACTTTAGGCCGGGATATTTTTCTCTCGAGATAAGAACCGGGTTTGGACCATGAAATTCGCACTGGTACGACGAAGGGGTGGAGGGTTTACGTCTGACAGATTCAACGTATAACAATTTTTAGACTTGAGTATTTTCTTTTGGATCGATTCCATCAATTTGTGACTAGTGTTCGATTCGAGAAGTTCGCTGTTCGTTCGATCCGATATTCAATTTTTTTGGTTTTCTGCAATTTGAGTGCATTAATTGGTAAGTAAATTCTTTTAGTTATTGTTATTATTTATTGGAATAAGAAAGGAGGCAAATAGCCTATAAACTTTCAAAATACAAAGTAAAACCAAACATATGGTGTGATACAAAAATATAAGACCTGTATACAAGTATACCAAGACAAATCCTAAACAGACCAAACTGAGAACAAAGTTCATCCAACCCCGAACAAAAAATTTTCACCCATTTCTTTCCACGCACACACATCAGCCTCGGAAATATCTGTCTAATCGGTTCTTGAAAATGTTAACCGACGGAGAACAAACCACTTCCGCGGGAAGAGAGTTCCACACATCGAAAACGCGGTTGCACAAAAACTCCTGCCTGCATCTTGACCGGAACACCTCATGTTTCAATTTATAACGATGACCACGCAAAGAATTATTGTTCATAGTGAACAGAGCACTGAGGTCACTGCCGAAAAAACCGTGCATTGCCCGGAATGTCACTATTAAGTCACCACGCTCGCGACGCTTCATGAAAGAGGTGAGGTCGAAACTCCGCAATCTGTCTTCATAAGAAGGTCGTCGGGAGCCATAAGGTATTCTGGTTGCCCTGCGTTGAATACCCTCTAGAAGTTGTTGATCCTGCACTAGGGAGGGATACCAGACAGGACCTGCATACTCCAGATGGGGTCGAATATATGATGCATACAGTATTCTGCAGGTCTTAACTGAACAAAGGGGAAAGGACTTCCGCATGAGGTACAGAACCTTATTTTCTCGTGCACAGACATTCCGAACATGAGCCGACCAGCTCAAGTCATGTGAAATAGTCACTCCAAGATCGCAATGCTGTGTGACAGATTCAATTCCTACACCGTTCAAGAAATATTCATGCCGTGGATTGTTCTTGCCAAGATGAAGCTCTTTGCACTTCTGTACGTTTAAAGGTAGTAGCCAATCACACAACCACCTATACACAGTATCGAGATCGCACTGCAATTGATTCACGTTCGAAGAATCCGAATAGAACTTGATATCATCAGCGTAGCATGCACATGAACTCTTCAGAGATGACGGAAGGTCAGCAACATACAACAAGAACAGCAGTGGTCCGAGCACAGACCCCTGGGGAACACCACTGGTTACATCAAATAGAGCAGATAAAGAATTGCCGACTTTGACAGAGAACTGACGGGAGCTGAGGAAAGATTCAATCCATTTACACAGAGTTCCTCGAATACTAAAATGCTCAAGCTTGTATAGCAGATGTTTCTTCGGAACACGGTCGAAAGCACTGGTATTCTGGCATCGATTCGCTTAGTCCATTCGTTCACACATTGTAGAAGACACGTGATGACAGATCTGCCCTTCAAAAAGCCATGTTGCTCCTCCGGTAATATTCTGTTGCTGCCGAAAAAGCGCAACATCTTTTGAGAAATGATTCTCTCAGCTATTCTGGATTCAATAGGCAGTACACTGATTGGTCTGTAGTTAGAAGGAAGAGTTCTATCTCCCTTCTTGAAAATTGGGGTTACATTAGCAATCTTCCAGGATTTAGGCACCACAGAAGTCTCCAATGACATATTCATTATTCTCGTTAACGGAGAAGCAAGACAACCTGCGCACTTCCGGAGCAATACAGCAGCAATCCCATCCGGACCAGGGGCAGTAGATGGATCCAGATGTCTCAAATGAAAAGCCACCTCATCTTCAGTGATCTCCACATTCAGCCAGCTGGACGAAGAACGTGGGGTATTGATTGTTGGCAGAAAACCATCACGTTGAGATTTGAATACTTCAGAGAACACATCTCCCAACACTGCAGCCGTCTCGTCATCGTTCCCACACATCTGCCCATAAGATGTTTTGATAACAGGGGTACAAACTTTAGAGCTGATCGAAGATCGTACATGCTTGTAAAACCGTTTACGATTACCGGAAGACACAAGTGACTCCTCATATGACCTCTTGGCATTGCGGATGGTAACGGAGAGTGTGTTGGAGAAGGAGCGATGTGCAATATAGTTTTCATTCGATTTATGACGTAAGTAGCGTTGCCAAAGTCCTCGCTTTCTCCTCAGCATATCCAAAATATCCCCCGAGAGCCAGGGTCTTCCAGGAACAGTCTTCACAACTATGCTTCGCGAACAATTAGAGATCTCCCTACTTAAGCTTTCGTGAACCAGACCCCATGCCATATCAACATCATCAGTGGAGTCAAGCAGCAGCCCCCAATCTATACCAGAAAGACGGGTTAGAAGTGAATCGTAGTTTACTTTAGTTCTCGTACAGGCAGATAACGCAGGCCGAGGCACGGCAATGAACTGAAGAGTGGCAAAAATAACCGAATGATCAGATCTGCTCACAGGATCAAGATGTCGAACCTCAGAAATGAGATCAGTGTCGCTAATCAACAGCAAATCAAGCAATGAAGAGTTCTGGCCAGAAGCAAATCTGGTGGGCCTGTCAATCACCTGAGTAAGTCCCGCCTCATCCAAAGCTGCTAGGAATCGGGATGCTACGGAAGTATCGGAGGAAGGTGCTGTAACAGGCCAATGAATCTCCCGAAAATTAAAGTCACCTACGATAAGGACATTCTGGTTGCGTTGGGAAACAGAAACTAGTGAATCGAACAAAAGGAGATCGCTAGGCGAGGGACGAGGTCGATAGACGCAACCCACGACAACTGAAAACCCTGCAGAGGTAATCTCCAAAAATAAGTTGTCAATACCCGGAATATTATGTTTTATCTCATTTTTTCTGAAGGAATCGGAAATAGTCTGCTTCACCCATATACATACTCCGTTATAGCCTACGTTTGAAGTGCTATCGCATCGATAAACAATATAACCGGGAATAGCTACCAAGCTATCAGGAATGTCTGCATGCAACCAGGACTCAGTGATACATACTAAGTCAGGATTTAGGTTTATAACGGTGGCACAAAACTCCTGAAATTTATTTTTAATCGAGCTAAGTTAGTATATAGCAGGGACCATTGTACGAAATCTTTTACTAGTTTTTTTGAGATGCCACAGATTTACAATCTATCACAGTTGGCACACCCTTGATATATTTTATGGTCAGGTTTGACTCACCACCGGTTTGTCTCCGCTTCAACTCCTCACGTGCATCCTGCAGCAATCTCGCCTGCAACGGCGTTATATCATCTGTAATGACAACCTCCCGGAATCTACTCGAAGTACATAAAATTTTTCTATTTCTCAGAATATTTCGGACTGTTACAGGGTTTGAAAAACATGTAAGAATGGGTCTAGGGCTCTGTCTAGTCGTGGAGCCAACTCTCGAGCATGACATGAGGTAGCTCGAGCTATTGGGAGATATGTGATCAACCACATCCTTCACGACACTCAAAATATCTGCTCCATTAGGCAACTCAGGCAGATTACGCACCATAATATTGTGCGATCGACGGACGCGTTCCATCATCTCGAATGAATTATTATTATTATTATTATTATTATTTATTGAAATCAAGAGCCAAGATCAAAATCTATAGGGCTCAAAAAATAGAAATAAGGATACACACAGTGCGACATATCTCATAAAATATAAAGTGGCAATGACAATCGGTCTATATTGTTCTTAAAGGAGTTGACACTATCACTATTCACCACAACAGATGGAAGCCGATTCCAAGAGTGGAAAACACGATTTGGAAGGAAATTTTCTCTCGCCGCATGATGAAAATTTTCACGGTACAATTTGTACTCGTGACCACGAAGACGTTGGTTGGTGTTGAGATTATAGATATGAGAGAGATCCACTCCAAACATTCCTCTCAGCGCTCTGTACGTTATAATGAGATCCCCACGTAAGCGTCTATCTTCGAAGCGAGGTAGTTGCATCATGCGGAGCCGATCTTCATAACAAGGTCGCTGATAACCAAAGGCCATCCTGGTAGCTCGCCTTTGTATATTTTCCAAAGAAGTCCTGTCGCCAACCAATCTTGAATCCCAAACTGGACCGGCATACTCTATTATTGGCCGAATGTATGTTATATAGAGAGAGCGGCAGGTACTGATGTTACACTTTCCAAATACTCTTTCTAGGAGATACAGCATTCTGGAAGCCTTAGTACAGGTATTATGAATATGGTCAGACCAACTCAGATTCTCATTCACGACGACCCCCAAATCCACATGACTCGAGCAGTCAGAAATAACTGTTCCGTTAATGACGTATTTCTCTCGACGATTCCTCAGTCCCATATGTATAACTACACATTTGTCTGGATTTATTGGTAGGAGCCATAGTTCGCACCACTGCTGGATGATGGATAGGTCTTGTTGTAAGGTGCCTTTATCAGATCCATAAATCTTCGTATCATCAGCGTACATAGAAACTGAGGACGTGAGCATACGAGGTAGATCAGAAATGTAGAGGAGAAACAAAATTGGTCCTAACACTGACCCCTGGGGAACACCGCTTGTAACAGGCCTAGAGGTGGAAAAAGTACTACCGACCCGGACGTAAAATTGACGTCCAGAGAGAAAGGCCTCAATCCATGAAAGGAGTCTTCCCCGAATTCCGAGATTCTCCAGTTTGGCTAGCATCTTCAGATGAAGCAGAAGGAACCAATTCAAGTCGATCAGTCCTGGAGCCAAGATTAAGGATGTCTTTTTCAGCAGTGGAAATTTGCTCCGATAACAATTTCAAAGATGACTTATGACTACTCAGCTCCTCGGAATGCTTATTGATGAGTTTATCATGTCTTCGCATGGCAGCAGAAATTTTATCAACCTTTGCATCGATAGCTGCGATGTCGCTTACCGCCAAAGATAAAGCTCCCGAAAGAAAATCAAGTTTATTCATCATTAGCTTGAACTCCCGCATTGTTATTGGTGCGCTATCATCCCCCGATGACGACCGTTGGCTCGAAACGTTGTCCACAGATAAGTTGTCCGCCTTTCTTGCTCTCCTGGAAGAGGTGCAATAAGAACAGGACCATTTTGTGCCGAGATCCTCCATAGTCTTCTTATCATTAATGTTAAATTAGCACATTGTAAGTGAAATTGGCTAGAACATGAGGAGCAGGCAATAAGTTCTCCGGATTTCGCAGTTGATCTCGAGCAACTCAAACAAGTCGGCATTGTTGGCAGGATGAATTAAATCGTAAAAATTCTATGATGTATGGACTCCTTAAGATGGAAATTTAAACGTTATCTCTCACAGCACGCAGAGATAAGATAACGGAGATTGTTGTAAACTAAATATTTTGATATTTCATTGTACATATAATTATCGTATAATGAAGTTTTTATATTTGTGTTGGCGCAGAACTTTTCGATTTAGAAAACAAATTTTTCTTCTGAGAATTGTCTTGATTTTTGCCGTTGAATTTATTATATTTCATTTGGTTCTGAAGATATTTAGAATTGAGTTCCAGTTAACTCGTCTGAAATGATGCTATACATGTACATTGTATCCCAAATTGCTCTTTTTGTGAAAACCATCACTAGAAACCATTTGACGTTATCTTCATTTTTTTAGAATTTCAATTTATTATCGGTTTCAATAATCTGGAATTCAAATTAATGAGAAGTGATTCAACATTGAAGAATAGATTGGTAAGAAATTCAATGCGAACTGCACAAAAACACAATTGAAGCATTCGAATGAATTTAAATTTTGGTTTTTTAGAAAGTTAGTATACTTGAGAGAAACTAGTCCTTTGAATTCTCCACTGGTCTAATTTTTCAAAATATGATGTGATATCGGTATAGATTTCTTAGTAATTCATATCTTTTTTTATATCACCATAATTGGAAAGCCTAGATTCTAACTGATTATTATATCTTTAGTTAAACTGCTTTGAAATATGATTTTATTTGGATTTTTTATGTCTTATAATAAAATTTCTTAAACTAATGTTTACCTTATCCAGTTTCAACATTTTTCAGTACAAAACTGGGAATAACGGCAGTAAAAATTTCGTGGTGAGATGCCTCAAAAGGGCTTTCACCGACGAAACTGCCGAACTTTCTTCCCCGTTATGCAGATTTGATTCAGTGAGTATTTGATTTGAGTTTTTTTTAATTGATTTGAGATGTAGCTGCTATAATGTAAAACACAACCTTTGCAGTTGTTCAAATAATTCTTGTAAATTTGTTGTCCAGAAATTTTTTAATGACTTACGGCGGGTTTCACAAAGCTTTGATTGTACCATTCAACAACCTTACGTAAATTCGAACCAATCGAATCACTCGTTTTGAAGTTTCAACGAATCGCGGTGGCTCCAATTAATTTAACGCTACAATTGAAGTTTTGTGAAACCGACCCTAAGACAACTATACGAATAAAATTTAAAAACGTTGGCAATTATATTTTCATCTTCTCATCAATTAAAAGATGAATAGTTGAATGAAATTGTTCAAATTACTCAAGTTATAAATTATTGTTTCTTAATCACTTTTCGATTGGAGAAAATGAACTTTTATATATTTATAATCTGATATAATTTCTCAAATACTTGAATTTGCTTTTAGAAAAAAAAATTGTTTTTAACTTATACTTTCATTCTTTTCAGATGTGCTGAGGAAGAATACAGGAATTCTGGATAAAGACTTCGAAATATATGTAAAGGATTAGCTGCAAAGAAAGACAGATGAAAAAACTTACTACATAATATATACTCAAACCCATTTTGCATCTTTTTCGTTTACTTGTTTCCATTCTTTGTTTTTTATTTTATTCTATCTTAATGTTATTGATCATTATAGTTTTTTGTTCGAATAGATTTTTTCATTATCCTCATGCGGTAAATGATTCAATCTTAAATATATGTATATTTATTATTGGTAAATTTGTTCTTTGCCAGTCAAAAAAATAATGTAATTGGAAGCAAATCTTCTTATTGGACAAAATGAATATTGGAATTGAAAATTTCGAATAACGTCACATATATAAAGTAATATAATCCAAATTGAATAACAATAATTCATCTGTATTAAAAATGGTTTTATATTTATCACGAAAAACCTCTCATTAATCAACGCAATGAGTATAACAAAATATGTCTCAAATGCGATAAGAAATGGCTTCCTATTTGAAGATATATTTTAGTATCACATCAAAATTCTTATGGGACGTCGAAAAGAAATAAAGAAAAGTGATCTCAAAATTAACTCGCATGAGCGTCTCAAATGTGACAAGAAATGGAGTATCATTTGTGACCAGTTTTGCGATCGCATATTCAACTACTCATTGTTCCGAAATGCGTACTTGATGTGGAGGACATTTGGATGCATATGCGAGCGCGTGGAGAGGTAAACAGTACATCGCATAAGAGTTACATTTGCATCGCCGTGTTTGCTGGGATATTCCCTAGCAAAATTCATCAGTTATTAAAATCTTCTTGAAATTTTTTCCACTATCAATACTGCAAGATAAAAAAGTATTTCTTCTGAAAAATCCAGAATTAAATATGTTGCATATGTCAAAAAAATACATGGAATTGAGATGATCAGTAGTTGTGTTCTTTGTTTCTATCGACGTCTGAAGCGCGTCATCCGTATTTCAGCGATGAATTCCCCCCCCATCACATACGATTCCCCATTGTCGATCATTATCCATAATATTCTCTAAAAATAATTTGTATGACAAAACGGAAAGATCAATGAAAAAAAGGTTTATAATATTCCATTACTTGAGGCTACATGAAGTTTGCGCCAAGCAAGCCATTAAATACATCGTAATATCTTTTCCTTCTTCACGTTCATCAGACGAAGATATCTGTATTCACAAATGAGGGAAGCGAAAACCGAGGTCATTCAAAGAAAACAGAGTATTTTTAAATAAACACGTATAAAAGACGTCTAGTAATCGCACCGTATAAAAATGATTATGAGACTATGTTGCCAAACCTCATGTCGTCGTATGCTCTCAATGTGAAATAGGAAAAACGTATATATCATATACGCAACTGGTGGTAGTCAGCGCCACTACCGTGCTTTGGTTGAACTGAAATATACGGTTTTGTACAAGATGAGAGTTGTACAAAACCGTATATTTCAGTTCAACCAAGGCACGATAGTGGCGCTGACTGCCACTACTTGCGTATATGATATATACGTTTTCTCTATTTCACATTAAGAGCATAAGACGACATGAGGTTTGCCAACATAGTCTCATAATCATTTTTATACGGTGCGATTACTAGACGTCTCTTATACTTGTTCATCTAAAAAACTCTGTTTTCTTTGCATGACCTCGGTTTTCGCTTCCTCCATTTGTGAATACAGATATCTTTGTCTCATGAACGTCAAGAATGAAAGCATATTAGGATGTATTTACTGGCTTGCTTGGAGGCGAACTTCATGATGCCTCAAGTTATGAGATATTGTAAGACTTTTTTTCATTCAACTTTCCGTTTTGCATACAATTTGTTTTCAGGGAATATGATATCGAATATAATGATCGAAAATGAGGAATCGTTTGTGGGGAGAAATCCATTGCTGAAATACGTGTGAAGCGCTTCAGACGTCGATAGAAACAAAGAACACTAGTATTGATCATCTCAATTGCATGCATTTTTCTGACATAATCAACATATTCATTCTTGATTGTCCAAACGAAAAACTTTTTTTTATCGTGCAGTATTAAAACTGGGAAATAATTTTTGCGAGGGAATATGGCTCACGAAATATTCTATCTACCAAATAATCATAATAGTTTTATGTAATTCGGTCGAAACGTTTGGAACGCTCTCGTACACTACCCACTAACACCGTTAGACGAGGATTATTCATTTGAAATTTTTCATTTCGATGTTTTCAACTTCAATTATACATAAGAGAGAGAGAGAGAGTGCGGTGGAACTGTGTGGGATGGAACCAGTGTTTCAAAACACTGGTATATGTATGTCTCACATTTAAAATCCAAGCCCTGATTTATACAGGGTGATTCATAACTATTAGGACAAAGGATAAGGGCTGATTTTTTGGACCTAAATATGGCGATACGACAAAATATACCTCAATAAAATATAGCTGTGGAAAAAGGTAGAGGCCGTTAAAGTTGAATTTGTTTTTTGTTTTTGTTAATAATTTCACTGTATTTTTTTTCATTCGTTGTTAAGAAAAACACAATTGAACAAGTTCAGAGCATCGGAAGGAGATTTTAAGTAACGAGTTATTTATTTTATTTATTTATTTCGAAGATAAAACATAATTAAAAACGACGTTACCCAAAAAAGGAATAAACTTAAGTTAAATATTCTACGTGGACTCCTCCGACTTCTATGCCTCTTCTTATTTTTTTATTAAAGGACTTTCGAACTTCGAAGGAAATATTATTCTGTTTCCTCATACAGTTAGCCGCATTTTGTATTTCCCCCCTAGAGTCCGTTTTTCGAGTTAATTTCATTGGCATAAACTATAAGGACGTCATTTGTCCCCAAATATGGAAATCAAGCGGGTTATAATCAGGACTTCGTGGTGACCATTCAAAATTACTTCCTCTGCCAATACATCGTTGAGGAAATATGTCTCTGAGATGATTTCTGACAACTAAAGGAAAATGAGGTGGAGCTTCATCCTGCATGACTACATTTTACTTCTTACAGATTATCCTAAATATCACTTAAAGCAATGTTTTTCAACCTGTTGGTCGCAAAGCCTTTGTTGGGGGGTCGCGACTGGTCGAGCGAACTAGGTACCTACTTCATTAAAAAACATTCTAAAAGGATAGATATATCAAGAAATGGTTATCGAAGAAATACTGATATGTCGTTCATTCGAATAAATTAATAAAAAAAAAAGTTTCAACTACCTAATAGTTTATTTTCATGAACTTTAATGCTTGTTTTTGTTCACTGCGAAGTAATGACCCAATTTATTCTTTCTTCACATTATATGATAACATTTTCATTTCAAATATACCTACCTGGTGGTTCGGAAGTCTGGAAACGGTGATTTTATTCCGCAACAGGTGAAAATTCTGAAACTGGGGTCTCCGGTACCTAATTTCGCCCAAAAGGGCCTTATACGAGGTATCAGGTCCAACTTTGAAATTTCAAATGCGAACCCATCTTATCTATTGCAGATTCGGATAAAGTGGGAAATTTTTCAACCGAATTTTTTAAAATCAGTCTTTTTTCTTCCATATTTGGGCCACATGCAGCACTTTTTGTTCAAAAATCAAAGTTAGACCTCACATCTCGCATAAGGCCCCATCGGGCTCAGAATCTGATGGGCCCAATCGATTCTCCGCGTAAAATTAGTATTAGAATATGAACTGTCGCATAGTGGTCTGAATGAACGCCGCAGATTTTTAAACAAAAAACGCTGCATCCGTCCCAAATAAGGAGGAAATTATTTTTGGTTTCAACTAATTCGGATGAAAACTTTTCCGCAGAATCCAAATCTACTCGGTTTGCGTTTGAAATTTCAAAGTTGGGCCTCATATCTGATGGGTCCATTCGATTCCTCGGACGAAATTACATAAGACCCCAGTATCAGAATCACGATCTTTCAGCCATGCCCGAAATAAATTCACCTTTTCCAGATTTTTGAAACACACGATATATGTCAATTGATGTAATCTCACTTCTCATTTCTTCAATGAAAGACGAAGACCACAATTAAATTTTTCCAGTAAAGCCTGGAAGTTTTTCTGTTGCATCCTGCCGTCGAGGACATTCAGGTCAGAAAAAAAAATGAATTCCAAGTTAACTGACTTGGCTTGTGGAAATAAAGTATTTTGTTTGTTTTTGTGTTTTTACTAAAAGTTCAGCGCGAAGTTCCATAAGTCTAGTCAGCCTCTTGAAAACCACTTTACCTTTCTATGGAAAAGCAAATTTCGATTGAGTAAACCCATACTCGTATATTCACTAATGGAAATGATTTGAAACAGTCGAGTCTCCAAAGATTTTTTGCGAATTTACAATTTATACATATCAATATTTTTAACATACATGGAAAAAATCAGAATTTGGGGGGGCGCGAAATTTTTCACGATATTATAGTATTTTGCAAAAAAAATGAATGAGAATCTCCATTTAAATTCGGGGGCAGAACATATGGCCCTAGTAGTCGCTATTCGAACCAAAATTTCATCATCAGGTGAAATTTGTTTCGGACTACCTCCTTGATTGGGTGTTACTGGGTGTAATGACCCAGTTTCACCACGACGTTGAAATACATTTGGAAAAGTTTTGTGATTTGGTTGACTTCTGACTGGATATAAGAATTCATACTTTCTGGCTGCAGAGCGCCTGCAAAAATGTTCTTGTTCGTATACACAAATCATATCCCGCATTTCTTCATTCGTAAAATGATTGTGACGGGGCATTTCAATCGAAAAATTATATGATGATTAAAAAATATACAACAGCCAACTATAAACTCTCAAAAAAAAATATTCACTGATAAGAAATGTCATTTGACAGCAACAATTATGTGAAATTCTAAAGAACACATTTCATAAATGAAATAATATTTGAAATCCCTTTCCGAAACTCTGAACTGTTCAATTGTGTTTTTATTAAAAACGGATGAAAAAATATACAGTGAAATTATTAGCAAAAAAAAATTCAACTTTAACGCCCTCTATATATAACTACCCTGTATATCATCTGTCATGAATTATAAAAGAATCCATTATTCTCGAATACCTACATTTTCAAGAAGAAGAAGGTACCTATTATTAGTTGATTCACTCAATTCGTAGAAAAGAAATTCAGACACAATAAAGGAGCCAATGACAATCCAATAAATATAGAGTGTGATTCCGGAGGAGATCGTCAGATTTTAGATGAAGTTTGAGAAAGTCATTTTATTAAATTTTCAATTGACTTTCTACTAAGAGTTTGATTTGGCTTCATGATATACATTCCCCGAAAATTTTTCCAATTAGATTATCTCTCATTTCAATTTAACCTCATAAAATTTCATTTTCAGTTGTCCTTATAAAAAATAATCTACAGGCAATCATTGTGTTCAAGCAATAGGGCTCCCAGAAATGTGCCAAAAAATACCTGAATAAAGGCTATACTATACTATACGGATGCGGACGTGCAAAAATCGGCTCATGAAACCCCATTCCAATGGAATGGACGTCGAAAACGTTGACTTCGTACGGATAATATACAATAGAAGAATAAGTCGAATTTTCTCATTCGAGATCTTTATGAGTATCTGGACATCCTCCACCTTTTTTCTTATTTTTTCTTAGTTATTTTTATTATGAATAGATGTCCGTGATTCCATATTTGACATCTTCTCGATAAATTGCAATAACTTCATGTAAATTTAAAGAATAATGGTAATTTTACTCTTTCTAGTGCTAGTTTGATAATTTGATTGATTATTTTTCGATGAATAATGCAGTTCTCCATTTATATAAATTCATCGGAGAAGAACAAGTAAATAAATCTTAAGTAAATCACATCGAAACCTGAAAAAATGAGATAACTTCGCCTATTGGGTGACGTTCTCAATTCCCCTTCCATGCAGTTAATTCCGTTTTCGAAAAGTTATTGGGACTATTCAACATTGAGAGAACGCAAGAATTTTATATTTTTACCATGAGCGTAGTCAAAAAACGTATATTTTTCGTGAATATTCATCAAAGAATCATCATGAACATGAAACATGCTTCTGATATCTACTCGGGATAAATTCATTCGTGATTGCTTCCGACTAGGTTTGACGTCTGATATAGGACATATAAAAGTTCATCCAAGAAAAATGGCCCTCGGACAACCTGACTTCTGGAGGCATTTCACTTGAAGTGCCCAGTGAAAAAAAGTGACGATCTGAAATTTGTTCATTTTCCGACCAATTGATGTTCATTTGTCAAATTATTGGCATGCAAGGAATTGTCGATATTGAAATTCGTGATTTATCAAATAAGTTTATTGAATTTCAAAATTTATTCCTGTTCTCTGTTGAGTTTATACTTCAATTAGCCTTTATTCAGGTATTTTTTGGCACATTTCTGGGAGCCCTATTGCTTGAACACAATGATTGCCTGTAGATTATTTTTTATAAGGACAACTGAAAATGAAATTTTATGAGGTTAAATTGAAATGAGAGATAATCTAATTGGAAAAATTTTCGGGGAATGTATATCATGAAGCCAAATCAAACTCTTAGTAGAAAGTCAATTGAAAATTTAATAAAATGACTTTCTCAAACTTCATCTAAAATCTGACGATTCTAGTTCTAGAACAGACTTCCACTATTACTAGAGCAGTAGACGGCCTCTTATCTTGAAAATCTTAAAATCACTGTTTTTTTCAGGGCCAAATCTGCTAGTTGAGAAAAAGCCAGATCAAAGTAACTTGCTCTGAAATATGTACTGAGTGAATGAAAAAGGCGAGGAAGACCAAAATCTACCTGAAAGACCGGGAGAATGGGTGTGGACAGAAGGGGCTGGAGACTGGGAACCGGAAATCCGTAGGATTTATGAACCCAGATATCTATATAGATATAAGGTCGGTTTCACAAAACTTTGTTTGTACCATTAAATTAATTGGAGCCACCACGATTCGTGGAAATTTCAAAACGAGTGATTCGATTTACGTGAGGTTTTTAATCGCACAATTGAAGTTTTGTGAAACTGACCCATAATCTGCTAGTTCACAAACCAAATAATTGAAGTTGACAGTTCAAGATTTATACCATTTAAAATATTACCTCATTGTGTTTTCCCTATTTTTTAGTTTAATTCATCAAATGTTAATTTTCACTTATTCGGAGTTTATATGTCTTGTTTTGTTTTGTAAAATACCTAGTTGATTTATATTTTATTTTTACTTTATGTTCATTTTTATAATTTAATGTGATAATTTTGTTAATGATTTTTATTGTATAAAATATTTTTAAAACTGTAATAAATTTTTTTGAAAGAATCTAATCAATGCATTATTATTTAGTACCGCTACAAAAATTTACATATATTTAAATATATACAAAGATATTACCAGCATATGGCATGGACAAATCAGGAGATAGAAAGATATTGTCAGCATATATGTAAGGAAGATTTTTATAGATGAATATGTATGGCATATGCCATGGATAAATTTTGGAAGGTCATGAGATATTCCTGGCAGATGTTTCATGGTGACCTTGGATAATCCTGCTATCTGCCAAGCATATGCCCTGGGAGATATGGAATATGTTTGGAATATTTGAATCTGCCAGCGGTATATTCACTGAATATGAATGGAATATTTCTGTGCCGTCTGGGTTAGCTGCATGGTTTCGCTCACACTCAGTTCAACTGTGAGTTGGACTGCCCTTAAGTTTTCTATCGGTTTTATTTTGCAGGTATAATTGTACTCAGGCTTAATGTAGACAAAAACACCATCGTTTTGATTTATTTCACCCTCATTGTAAATTAAGTTATAGCCTGCAATGTTGAAGATTTCATGGCTCTTGACAATCCATGTTTTTGTCAGCACCACACAATAAGCTTCAACATCAACACCGCCCAAAATCATCCTAAATTCATGGAAGTTCTTCCTAATACTCCGTATGTTATTATTGAGTATTTTAAAATTATTGAGTTCATCATTCACTTTCAAGATATTACTGGATTCTTCATGATCGTCTAATGTGAAGGACTCCACAGCATCAACTGTGAAATCTCGGATGTACTGGTCCACAGTGAAACTGGAAAATAACAAATAAAAAAGACAAAGACACAAACAGAAAGCGCATCAACCATATAGTCCGACACTCAACCAGTCAGTTACTGTTTAAGAGGTAGCGTTACCGGCTTATTCCTTGATATCCCCTACACTCGCTTACCAATCTGATCCGAGTGATTAGGCTTCTTTGTGACCGGAATCTTCGGAGTGCCCACAGGAATCGCCTCTGTAACGGATGACACCTCCGCAACAGGGGCCGCAAAGGATGACACCTCCGCAACGAGAGTATCTGGTGCACTCGCAGGCTTTTCAGATAGATTCTTCTCCAGAATTTCCTTTTCCTCTAAATCTTCTACCTCAAACGTTGTACCATCCACAATTAGTTTGTTTCCGCTTATGAAACAGTTTTTGTATTTTCCCTCCTGTCTAGCGAGAACAAGATGTTTTCTCAAGATTTTCTGCTGACGCCGCTGAAGTGGGGTAAGATCTTGTGAGATCGATATATTTTTTCCCTTCAATTTATAACAATTTTGGAGCACAGCTTTCTTTTTTGAATTCGATACGAATTCCACTTTTATGGGGCATTTTTCTGTTCTTCCAAGAGGATAAACATCACTGATATCAACCGGGCTCAATTTCACACCAATCAGAGTGCTGATGTCCTCGGATACTCTTTCAGCCGTTACTTCATCACGTCTCTGGTTGAGGCCGTGTACTATGATATTATTTTATTCAGTGATCTTTTCAGATACTCCACTTCTTCCTTTAGTTGAAAATTCTTTTTTTGCAGTAAAGTTACGGTATTATTCACTTCTTCGATCTTCAACAAAATGCGAGTTTCATATGCTGAAATGAAATTTTTTATCTCGTAACGGTTCTTCAAAATCTCATCGTAAAGTTGGCTTATCGTTCTTTCCTCGTCGGGCATCCTCACATAACAGAGATGAAATAATTTCGTGTATGAACCTCCTTAGGAATTCAAACTGTATTGAATGATGAAAGTGAACAGCTGCTCTGTTTATGGTGCGATAAGAAGCAATGTCAATATTTCTGATTCTTAAGAATCAAATTCACCAATTAATGAAACAATGATTATGTGTCAGTGTACATACAAATAAATTATGCAGCCCAGAGGGATGAAGCCTCCCAGAAAATATTCACTCTGGAAATGAAAACTTCCTTTATTCACACCAAGGTATCTGAATTATCCACTTGTATCAGAGGGACGATGTGGTGCGCACACGAAGGTAATTGACGAAGGAGTTATGTATTCTTATTTAATTAAGCAAGATGGAATTTCCAAATATCAACCTCAACCTACTCATGCAAGAATTGTCACTGAAAATGTTTAAACATTCTCTGATAATCTTATGATTAATAGGTTGTTCTATGTTTTTTGACTTGAATCAAATGTGATGTATTTGACTTTCTTCAAAATTTCAATTTGATAATGTAAATGTGTGCCCTAAATTTTGACCTAATGTTTGTTAATGTTAATCTCCCTTTGGACCAAGGTAAAAAAACTATTTGATGTTTTACCTCTTTGTAATTGTCAGCTCATCCCTTTTTTCATTTCGTTGAAGCTCCTGAAGAAGGAATAAAGTATTCCGAAAGCTACGGTAACACTACCAAAAAAGAGTTTTCTTTATTCGCCACCTACTTAGTGTTGCTATCCCACGAAACATTATATTGTTGGCTATATTGATAAAATACTTTTATATTGGCAACACTGTTCATGATATAATATTAGGCTCATGTCTATGGTCAAATCATTATGCAGAAATTGGACTCATGTTGAGCAAGTAAGCAGTAAGCTAAGAATAAGTAGTTAAGATAGAATATAGTGTAAAGTGCATGTAACACTGAATAAATTGTTGTATGCTAAAATTCGTTTACATTAACATGGTTGCAGTGCTCGTGGTTTGAATATTGAAAATTAAAGAAGTCATCTAGAAGTTACAAGTTGCAACAACAAGATAAGTCAAAATGGCGGCGAAAAATGGTGAGATAAATATTCCAATCTTTGATGGAGTGGACTATCAGAACTGGAAAATACGTATTTTAAAATTCTTACAATATAAGAAGTGTAAAGATGTAGTCATGACAGCGAAAACAGATGTCGATGATAATAAATGGGACGATCGTGATATTCAGGCTACAAACTATATCTACAGCGCCATTTCAAACAAACAGCTGGAATACATCAGTGATTTGGAATCTTCCTACGAAATTATGAAGAAATTTGACGAGATGTCAAAAGAAATCAACAGCTTTACAAATAGTGTGTCGACATAACCTAGAAAATGTAAAACTGAAAAACTATGAAGAGGTAACCCTATTTTTTGATGATTTCGAACGAGCAGTAAATGAATTGAAGCAAGCAGGTGCGGTTGTAACTGTTGTAACTGAACAAGAGAAACTTAATTATATGTAAAGTAAAGTAAAGTTTATTCACACAAATGCTACATGAAAGATAACATACATTGAGATAATCTAAGCACAATTCACTCAAAAAAAGAAAGTTAAATGCAAATAAACAAGTAGGAAAAAATACATATATGTATCCCACCAAGGCAATGCCAGAATGTGGGGTGAGTACATTCAAATAAAATCTATATTCGTTAATAGTTAATTAATTAAACAATATTGCAACAGAACAAAAAACAAAAAAAAAAACAAGATAGAATAAAATCTACTGCAGGTTGGTCAAAGCATGTATCACCGATCTAGAATGATTCAGCAGAAATTTCTTTAGTTTTCTCCTGAAACTGTACACACTGAAACATTGCGCTATTTCAGCAGGCAGGTAGTTGAAGAATCTATCAGTCCAGTAAATATGGGAACGTTGCGTTGCTGTTTTGCGTGTAAAATTGGTTCTAACCTTACTATTTTCAACTGATCTCGTCTGATACCCATGCGATATAAATGAGAGTTAGTGTTTTCTATATTTGACCTGAATTACAGAGGTAGCAAAAAATAATTGTTTGATGTCAAGTACCCTAGCATCTGTAAACAATTGATCTGAGGAGTAAGTTAATGATCTAAATAACATGATCTTCAGTATTTTCTTCTGCGCGACATCTATGTTGAAAGCACTTCCACATAATTTTAGTCATATTGGTGATTTGATTGATGTCTTACCAGAAAAGGACAGAACCGTTGATTACTTAAAAAGTAGAATAAAATTGAGAAAAGCGGAAGAAAAATCTAGTGAAGCATCAAACGACAGTTCCAATGTATTCCAAACAGAAACAAGGACATCATCACAAAAGAATTGCTTCAAATGTGGAAAACCTGGACACTTCAAGAGAAATTGCCGATCCAGAGGACGAGGTCGTGGATATTCTGGAAATAGAGGTCGAGGAAACTACACAAACAAGCAGAATAGATATGAAAGAGGTGAATATGGAAATAGTTTTCACACAGTCACTGCAAATCAAATCACAGCAAGTGAGAAGGAGAAAAATAACAAAGGACAGATAGAATGGTTGCTCGACAGTGGTTGTACCGATCATATCATAAACACAGACGAGTATTTTGACACATGGGAAACATTGAAGAAATCTGTAAAAGTTAAAGTTGGTGATGGACGAATACTTGAGGCAACAAAAGTTGGAAATATTAAGGCTTGTTTCGAAGTAAACGGAGAAAAATCAGAGATAAATTTGAAAAATATTTTCTATGTTAAAGAATTGAAGGCTAATTTACTCTAAAATCACAATTGTGCCAAAAGGAGGTTTGTCAAAAATATACAATCCATATGGAAAGGTTATAGCTGTCGCTGTCAAAGATGAAAAACTTTATAAGATGAAATGTAATGTGAAAGGAGAAATCCCAGAAGCAAATAAGTGTAAAAGTAGAATGACCATCAAAGAAAAACTACACCGTACATTAGGACATATAAACTTAAAAAATTTGGAGGAAATGTGTAAAAATGAGGCATTGGATGGTCTACCCAAGGTAATCGAACCAGAATATTTGAAGTGTGCAACATGCATTCAAAACAAAATGCATAATATAACATTCCACAACAACCGTAGAAAAGCAAACGATATTTTAGAAATCATCCACACAGACTTGGATCACACCAAACAATTGTAAATTGTGGTGAAAAGTATTTTTTAAGTTTCATAGACGATTACAGTAAGTTGGTGAAAGTTTACTGTATCAGGACGAAGGATGAAGTCTACGATTATTTGAGACAGTTCATGAATGAGGTAGAAAATATTTCTGGAAAAACAATAAAAGAGTTGCGATGTGATAACGGAAAAGAGTACATAAATGCAAGAATTCACAAATTTGCAAAGGAAAAAGGAATAATTATAAAACCTTGTCCAGCATAAGTGCATGAACTAAACGGAACTGCAGAAAGATATAATAGATCCTTGATGGATATGGGAAGGTGTGTGTTGTCAGAAGCAAAAGTTGGAAGAAAATATTGGCCAGAAATAATAAAGACAGCTGCATACCTGAAAAATAGAACCTACACAAATACAATTGAGAAGAAGACCCCTTATGAAATATTTTTCCAAGGAAAACCAACCGTTAAGTATCTTAAGATGTATGGTAGTAAAGTTTTTGTTCGAATACCAGAAGAAAAACGAAGTTCGAAATGGGACAGAAAGGCAGAGATGGGAATTCTTCTAGGTTACTCTGACACCGGGAATAGAGTGCTGATTAACAACAAGGTAATAATAGCCAGACACTGTGATGTTGTAGAAGAAGATGTGACTTTGTGCGGCTTTCAACATGAAGATGTGCAAACAGAAGATAATCCAGTTGAAGTAAAAATCACGGAAGAAAATAAACCAGTTGAGTTGAAAAGCTCACAAGATGTTGAACTCGGAGATGATAGGGAAGAAACAAGATCAAGAAGAAGAGTTCACCCACCACTTCGATTCGACGAAGAATTCGGTTATTATTGTATAAATGTAAACTATTGTGATGCTATGATGCCAGTCAATTTTAAGGGGCGATAACCTGCAAAGATGCAAATGAATGGAAAAAGGCCATGGACCGTGAGATGGTCAGTTTAGTTAACAATAAAACGTGGACACTTGTAGACAAGCCACCCAAAATCAAGAAGGTACTTGACGTGAAATGGGTATACAAGACGAAGAGCGAAGACCAATACAAGGTAAGGTTAGTAGTGAGGGGATTCCAACAAATTAATTGCTTGGAAGACACCTATTCTCCAGTAGCTCGAATGCCCAATTTGAAATTATTATTGTCTTATTGTTGTCAAAATTCATTAGAAATTCACCATATGGACGTGGAGACTGCATTTCTAAATGGTAAAGTCTATGTGAAACAGCCGACAGGTTATGAAAACGATCCTGAAAAAGTTTATTTGTTAAATAAATCATTGTATGGTTTGAAGGAAAGCCCACGTGCTTGGTATGAATGCTTTAATGAATTTCTAAATGAATTGAATTTTCAGAGATGCAAATTTGATTATTGCTTGTATTTTAAAAAGGGAGATGAAAGTATTGTGTTAATATTATTATTTGTTGATGACCTTTTGATATGCTGTGAAAGCACAGGTGTAATTAATGATATTAAAGATGAATTATCTAAGAGATTTAAAATGAAAGACTTGGGCAAAGTAATGAACTATATTGGTATTGACATAGAATATGATTATCGAGAAGAGAACTCTTTAACTTTGAGCCAAGAACATTACATTAAATCCTTGGCGAAACGTTATAATATTGAAAACTCTAAATTATTTAAAACACTCATGGAAGCAAACTTGAAATTAGAAAAAGGTGAATTAAAGGGCGACAATGTAAAGTTCAGAAATCTTATAAGTGCTCTTTTTTATACTAGTGTTGGTACCAGACCGGATATATCATTTAGTGTGAATTACCTCAGTAGATTTCAAAATTCTTTCAATCAAACACATTTTAAATATGCCCTGAGAGTTCTTAAATACCTATATTTGACTGAAAATCTTAAATTGAAGTACAGTAAAAGTAATCACTTCGATATACTAGATTGTTTTGTTGATGCAGACTGGGCAGGAGATAATTCTGATCGTAAATCGACCACCGGTTTTGTAATAAGATCATTTGGAAATATAATATTTTGGAAATCAAAAAGGCAAAATACTGTAGCTAAATCTTCTACATTTGCAGAGTATATTGCCCTATCAGATGCAGTAACAGAGATAAATTTTCTCATTTCATTGATTAACGATGTTTATATGTATTAAAATTTGTAAACCAGTTACCATTTATGAGGATAACTCTGGAGCTGTAGCTATTGCAAGATTTGGAAATTTTACAAAAAATTCGAAGCATATTGAGATTCATTATCATTATGTATATGAACATGTCTTGAATAGGAAAATAGGGATTGTAAAAATAGTCACACGTCGATTCGCCCAGACGGTGAAAAGAAAGATCAGTACCCCTCAGCGGTTGGAGCTAATAGGGGTGGGTTTATTTTTGAGTTGTTGATAAGGGCGCCAAACAATCGTAAACTGATCTCTCGTTTGCCTCTTGATAAAGGGATTGTTACCTCTATCAATGTGAAAGGGAAGCTATTGTAGTATATTATAGAATTTTCAAATATCGTATATTCGTCTACACATAGCGTTCAAACAAATCAAACGTAACGATAGAAACAAACAATTCAGTGGGCCGCAGTAACGTTACGTAGGCTTTACACTATTCTATAATTCATTAATTGAACTTAGATGTAACAGTAAGGAATATAATAAGATATCTCTTTCTCTTTAAAAATAACTACTCGGGTTCTCTCGTTGATGCTTCTACGGCAAGTAGTGTGAGCCCTATATAAAATTTGGTGGCGATATCTCTCGTAAATACAAAGTAAGGTAATGGATCTGACCTTGTCACCCAACACGTAGTGTTACCAGGAAATGTGGTTCTATAGTAAGCTCTACACAACAATGTCCAGCGTAAAGGTTGCTCGAAGATTCTCCCAACTCCTTTCTCTGAATTACAACGAACACGAAGACAATCCACTCATTCAGTTGAACGCAGGTAAAAAGGTAGGTATTCTTAGGGCGCAGAAATATCAATTCTTCCGGTGTTTCCCCGGTGGAAAAAAGTCTCTAAAAAGGGAAAGCGTGATCCATAAGATTCTTCAAAACTAAAACACATGATTATTAGAAATAACAACTTACGATCTTCGACTCTCAAAATGCTCCACCCTTTTGGGTGCTGCCAAATCGGCAATCACCGACAAAATTCAATCGACAAACTGAAGGACGACTGGATTCCAAAATACAGCAAACTTTCTTGCAGAAATAATCCTCTTTCGAGATAGCACACAAAATTCTCTTCAAGAAACTCCCAAAAATTCCGGAACATTCGAATCTCTCCACAAAATGGTGTCTTTCGTACCAAAAAAAAAACGTAGTTGTCACAGAACCAAAAATCGATGACAGATCACAGATGACCAAGTCGATGGCAGATCGGCGGAAAAATCGATGTACGTTGCGAGAAAACGAACACTGCAAACCTCTACTGAATCGATGGGGCACGGATAGATGGCGCCAGGAGTGCGATACGCAGCGCAGGAAATTTTGAACGTGACATTCTCCCTCAAATCCCTCAGGAGGTGATCGTAGATCACCGACGATCTGCGTGAAATCCGAAGAACTCACACTAAAAGATGGCCCGTCACTGAAGGTGTCAGACATCGAAATTTCTCAAGAGAGGTAAACCCAACGCACCAAATCAAAAGTAAAGGACATCCGGTCGCTGACGGCAGCCGGATACCGAAACAAACTCCTATAGAGAGAGACGAATTACGAAAAGGTGAAAGATATCTGGTCACTGAAGGTGACCAGCTACCGACAAGTCCAGCGAGAAAAGAAAAAAGGAACCGACTCAACCAGAGAAAACAAGAAAGTGTGCCAATTTTCAGTAATAATTTTTTTCTGAAACAAAAACATAAACTTCACCGAAGTCGGAGCCGAAGACAACGGAAAAGCGGCTGGACCAGGAGGACTTCATTTATTCTCAAAGTCGCAACCTCAACGACTCCCACCACAACCATCTGGAGTGATGTCACCATCGGTAGTCAAATCGGGAAAAGTACGAAACCGGTAAGATGTCTGCAGGCAGTCAATAATCAGTGAGACAGAGGTCCTCGTGGGCAGAAAGCATCGGCTCAATGCACGACCAACTGTAATCCATTACTCGTCGAGAGTTTACGTGAACTAAACAAAAGAAAAATGTCATCATCATTAGGAACTCCAACAACAGCTCGAAGGCCAGTCACACCTCCGCAGAACGCGAAGTCTCAATCGGGAAAACAAACAACCACAAAAACGCTAAATACCTAAATGAAATAACGAACGGTAGATATAGGTAAGGTAATACAAGGCAATCTTAAAATGACAAAGACGCGTCTGATGTTCGACGGTCCTGTTCCCAAGCCTATGACGGTTCCAAAACTACGCCCCACCGTCACCGGGGTTAAAAATCAAGGTAAGGTAAGGTACGCCAGGAAAATATTCGCCCACATACAGGCGAGACACGTCTGGTGTTTGACGGTCCTGTTCCCAGGCCTATGACGGTTCCAAAACTACGCCCACCGTCACCGGGGTTAAAGAAATCCTGAAACAACACAAAATCAGCACAAAATGATAAAGACACGTCTGATGTTCGACGGCCATGTTCCCAAGCGTATGACGGTTCCGACATTACTCCCCACCGTCACCGGGGCCAAATACGGGCTTCAGATCCTGTACATGCCACACTCCTTTATGCCCGCCTAAATCGTCTTTCAGCTCATACGTGAAGGAACCAGACTTTTTCGCGATAATGAAGGGACCGATATATCGTGGAGCCAACTTCGAACAGAAGGTATCAGGCGCGCTCGACAATGCCTTATTCTTGCGCAAGACCAAATCTCCAACACGAAACTGCACGGGTCGGCGTCGCAAGTTATAACGATCACGGTATTTCTCTTGCGCAGCCAACAAGCGTCTGCGAACATCTTCGAACAGGGCAGCGAAGCCTGACCTCCTCTGCTCGAAGTTCACGGGAGAGTCGTGAGGCTTCATAGGGTGGTCGTATTCATCGCCGGAGATGCGATGATCTCTACCGAAATTGATGTAGTAGGGGCTATGACCTGTCACCTCACTCTTAGCCGTCCGAATGGCACAGCCGACAGCCGCCAAATTATCAGCCCAAGTTCTGTGGTTATCTCTAATATAGCAGGAGATCATGGTCTCAATCGTTTGGTTAGTGCGTTCCGTTGGGTCGGCTCGGGGATAATATAAAGGGGTATAGAGAATCTTAACTTTGAATCTAGCGCAGAGTTCCTTAAACGATTTACTCGTCATCTGGACGCCATTATCGCAAATGAGGGTTTGGGGCACGCCATAAACAAGGAACAGTTGTTCTTCGACAACCGAACAAAGAGAACATGCTGTAGCCGATCTTAAAGGCACCAACAACACATATTTGCTGAAATAATCGGTGATAACCAATAGATATCTGAAACCCTTACTGGATCTTGGGAGTGGTCCGATAAAGTCGAGGCTAACCATCTGCCAAGGTTCCGCAATGTCAGGCCTGGTACCCATCATTCCGGCAGGTGCCCTCTTACTAGGTTTTCGAGTAGAACAGATTTAACATTTACCCACATACTTTAGGACGTCAGACCTCATCTTAGGCCAATAATACCGCCTTCTAATCCTACCAAAGGTCTTGAAAACCCCTAAATGTCCTGCAGTCTCGATGTCGTGACTATCCTCGAGGATCCTCTTACGATGATCTCTCGGAACCACGATCTTCCAATACTCCGATTCACTACACATAGCAGGTACGGAACTCGACACGTACTTAAACAGCACTCCACCCTCGCTTCTCCAAGCGGGGAACTTCTCGGGATAAGGTCAGGTACCACATGGTCTTTACCCTAACGATGGATTATCTCAAAATTGAAAGGCATAAGTCGCAAGCTCCACCTTGCCAACCTACCCTGCGGATCCTTCAAACGCTGCAACCACAACAAACTATGGTGGTCCGTAACCACCCTGAAAAAGGTACCCTCCAGGTAATGTCTCAATTTCTCCACCGCCCAAATCACCGCCAAACACTCACGTTCAGTAGTGGAATAGTTACGTTCTTGACGAGTCAACGAACGCGAAAGGTAAGCGATCACCTTTTCCCCATCTGAGTCACCCTCCTGAGTTAGCACTGCACCTACTCCGTATGCAGAAGCATCCGTCTGCACGGTAAACATCTTGCTAAAATCCGGACAGGAAAGAATAGGAGCGGTGGCCAGACACTCCTTCAAAGTCTGGAAGGATTTCTCGCACTCGTCGAACCAAGACCAAGCCACACTTTTCTTAGCCAGGTTAGTAAGAGGTGCCATAAGGGAAGCAAAATTAGGCACGAATCTCCTGTACCACGACGCGGTACCAACCAAACGTCTCACTTCGGTGACACCAGTGGGACGGGGAATATTCAGAATCGCCTCAACCTTACCAGGATCAGCGCGCAGACCATTGGCATCCACCACGTATCCCAAGTACTTGAGCTCTGGCATGTAAAATTTGCACTTCTCACGAGAGACCACCAGCCCAGCAGCCAAGAGACGGTCCAAGACCAAACCCAGTATTCTTAAGTGCTCGTCGAAATCCTGTGACACAATAATGATATCGTCGAGGTACACCAAGACATAAGGCTGTAAGTCCGCACCCAGAACAGTGTCAATAATTCTCTGCCAACGAGCAGGGGAGTTTGTCAGCCCAAAAGGTAATCGACGAAACTGATAAAGGCCTCTTCCAGGCACAGTAAAAGCGGTACACTCTCGGGAACCCCGGGCAATAGGGATCTAAAAGAAAGCACTCTTGATATCGAGACCAGATATAAACCTAGCGTTTCTCAATCGATCCAAAATCGAAGATATGTAAGGGATAGGGTATGCATCCTTTTTGGTAACTGCATTAAGTTGTCTATAATCGACACAGAATCGATAAGTGTTGCCCTTCTTAGGGATAAGACAGACGGGCGACGACCACGGACTCTGCGACGGCTCTATGATTCCACTGTCTAACATCTCCTCCAGGTGTTGGTCGATGATTTTCTGTTTAGCCGGCGATACCGGATACCATCGCTGCTTGATAGGCTTTGCGCCAGGTAATAGCTCGATGTCGTGCGGCGAAACATTCGCACAACCGATACCCGTACCCATTCTCTGGACCTTATCCTCAACTAGGGACTGCAGCAACTGTGACTGAGCAGGAGTCAAGTGAGACTCGCCCGTGACGCTACACAGCTGCTCAGACTCGACCGGCGCTTCGGAAAAATGCCAAACACCCTCATTAAGCCTAGGAACGACCTCCATTCCCGTCCAAAAGTCAATGCCCAATATAAGTCTATGAGGCATACCTGGAACCACCAATATATCAATCCAACGAGTTCTACCCTTAAGTGTGATGGGCATCTTAATATAACCAGGGCTACTACAAATTTCTCCATTGGCGACAGTACAAGAAGATTGCCGGGGGGTGAGCTTAAGTCCCAACTGCAAAAGAAGGTCAAAACCAGGACGGCCTACAATATTACGCATTGCCCCTGAATCAAGCAAACCCGTGATAGAAAAGCCGAATACGTCAATCTCCAAATAAGGTCTTCCATCTCCAGGCACATGTGACAGAATGAAATCGAGGAGCACTTGCTTCTCATCTCGAACGCCAGCATTGGCCGTACCAGTCGGTGAGGAGGTTTCCTTACGGTCCTCCAACGAGTTCTACCCTTAAGTGTGATGGGCATCTTAATATAACCAGGGCTACTACAAATTTCTCCATTGGCGACAGTACAAGAAGATTGCCGGGGGGTGAGCTTAAGTCCCAACTGCAAAAGAAGGTCAAAACCAGGACGGCCTACAATATTACGCATTGCCCCTGAATCAAGCAAACCCGTGATAGAAAAGCCGAATACGTCAACCTCCAAATAAGGTCTTCCATCTCCAGGCACATGTGACAGAATAAAATCGAGGAGCACTTGCTTCTCATCTCGAACGCCAGCATTGGCCGTACCAGTCGGTGAGGAGGTTTCCTTACGGTCCTCTAGGACCTCCTTTGTCCGTTTCCCGAACCAGAACATGACGGACAATTTCGAACAGTAACGTCAGCCTTCCCGCATCGGAAACACAGCATCCTCTGGGGCTCCCCACATAAACGCCGAGTATGACCCGACTCAACGCAATTCCAACAGATCACCCGGGCACTCTCCGAAACAGAAGGCATCTCAGGTGACCTAACTGCGGAGACCTCACCCTCAACCGCAGAATCCGGACCATCAAAGGCTCCCACGAAAGCTAAATCGGGGTCAGCATAGTCCTGTCTTCTCCTGGGTGGAGGCACGTAGTTATCAGACCTAAACTTCTTAACCTCTAACTTAAGGCATTCGTCTTCTAGCTGCTGGAGTGTCGTTACCGTGGGCAACTGAGTAGAGCAGAAAGGGGCCAAATTCCTAATCAAAATATCTAACCTAGCCGACTCATCGAAGGAACCATAACGTCTGAACATAGAATTCATGCAAGTAAGGTAGTCCACAATGGACTCCGAAGGTGCCTGAGTACGATTCAAAATGTCCCTGAACAGCCTAGCTCTATAATCTGGAGGCTCATAATGTTTGGTCAAAAGAGAAGCCAACTCCTGCCAATCACCAAATCGGTCGCGATTAGATCTATACCACATCAACGCTTTACCAGCAAAAAGATCGACAGCAGACTCAAATGAAGCAGAGTAAGGGACGTTTCTAGCCTTCCGCATGTCTTCAACAGACTCAAGAAAACTATGCACCGTCAAAACTCTCGCCTCACCAGCAAACCTCAGATTCCACTTCTGGAGATTATATGCAGAAGTACCCACTGCCAAAGAGTTCCTAGTACTAGACCTCAATATCGTGCCCCTAGGGCGCGACTGCACCCCAATAGATTCGTCAGAGTCCGACTCAGTGCCAGAATTGCCAGCAACCACCGACGTACCAGCCAACTCACCAGGAACAGGCACAGACTTCAACTCATCCAAGGCCGCCGCAACCGAGGTCCTCAACTTCAAAAACTCCTCGCGCTTGGATTGCTCCACTTCATCGACAGAAAGCCTAGCTAACCTACCGCTCAGATGAACCCAGCGAGAATAAAGAGTCTGAAAACTAACTCCAGGATTCCCCCGCAGAGCCATCACCTCCAAATATTTCCCACTACAACTGTCCAACTCCACCTGGCTGTCCAATTTAACCTGTGGATACGAAAACGATCTATTCCCACTCCCCATCTTCATAAATTGTCCCAGACACGTCCGCAGGTCCTTAACCGTTTGCTCCGGGGTGGACTCGAAACCCCTAATGCGCAGATCATGCTGAAGCTCATCCTTCCTAAGATTGTACGAGCTGAAACGCAAAGACATCCTTGGGCAAGGCACAAACACCGATACTAAGCCTCCAAAACAAAAGGTCACGTAAAAATAAAAAAAAGGATCCACAACTGCTACGATACCCAAAAGAACCATTCCCGAAACCAACAGACTGATACAAAAAAACAGCCAAAACAAACAACCGCAAGCGAAATACAAAAATTATAGGCGCAGTGCTGGATCGGTAACAAACAATCAGAGGTACGTAAAGCTATTGTAAATCGCAATATAATTTCAATAATACAGCGTCAATCTGAATAAGAATTCGAAGTAGGCAACCATAAAAATAAGTAAGAGAAGCTCATCCACCAAATTTCGTTAACTCTCAACAAATACAGCGAAAATATACAAAAAATTGAACAAGTGAACTGTTACGCCCCACGTTGGGCGCCAATGTCACACGTCGATTTGCTCAGACGGTGAAAAGAAAGATCAGTACCCCTCAGCGGTTGGAGCTAATAGGGGTGGGTTTATTTTTGAGTTGTTGATAAGGGCGCCAAACAATCGTAAACTGATCTCTCGTTTGCCTCTTAATAAAGGGATTGTTACCTCTATCAATGTGAAAGGGAAGCTACTGTAATATATTATAGAATTTTCAAATATCGTATATTCGTCTACACATAGCGTTCGAACAAATCAAACGTAACGATAGAAACAAACAATTCAGTGGGCCGCAGTAACGTTACGTAGGCTTTCCACTATTCTATAATTCATTAATTGAACTTAGATGTAACAGTAAGGAATATAATAAGATATCTCTTTCTCTTTAAAAAGAACTACTCGGGTTCTCTCGTTGATGCTTCTACGGCAAGTAGTGTGAGCCCTATATAAAATTTGGTGGCGATATCTCTCGTAAATACAAAGTAAGGTAATGGATCTGACCTTGTCACCCAACACGTAGTGTTACCAGGAAATGTGGTTCTATAGTAAGCTCTACACAACAATGTCCAGCGTAAGGGTTGCTCGAAGATTCTCCCAACTCCTTTCTCTGAATTACAACGAACACGAAGACAATCCACTCGTTCAGTTGAACGCAGGTAAAAAGGTAGGTATTCTTAGGGCTCAGAAATATCAATTCTTTCGGTGTTTCCTCGGTGGAAAAAAGAGTCTCTAAAAAGGGAAAGCGTGATCCATTAGATTCTTCAAAACTAACACACATGATTATTAGAAATGTGGCAATCTGAATGGAATGTATCCAATTTTTTCAATAAAGATCTTATTTCTGATCCTTCCATCAGAGTTCCTGGTTTTGACCTTCCCAGGAGAATATGGTCTGTTCTAAATCGCATTAGAACAGGCCATGGACGTTGCAATAGCATGCTCTTCCGATGGAATTCGGTTGAGAGTTCTAGTTGTGAGTGTGGGGAAAATGAGGAGACTATAGAACATCTTATAAATAGTTGTCCTATTTATAAATTTCAAGATGGTTTCGAGGCTATACATAAAGTAACGAATGCATTTCTAAAATGGGTGGTTAATTTCAAAATTATTTGATTTATTCTGAATATTCGGTTTCTTTTCTGCTTTTTTCTTTTTTCATTTCAGATTTAGAATCGTGAGCCGTTTTGGGAAGAATCTATCGACGGATAACATGAAGATGATCTCACACTGATGTCTTTCAAGATTTTTCCTGATATTTAATATTTTATGTTATTTTTTTTTTTTTACGGGATGGCAGGTTTTTTCGGCTGAGGTTGTTTTCCCTGGCTCTATAGTATCGTATGATACTAGTGATGATAGTATCGTATGATTCTATAGTGTCATACGAAGAATGTTATGATACCCCGTTCTTTTTTCACCTCAGCTTAGGTACTTTTTGTTTCAACATTTATTGTATTATTTTAGCTCTCTATTTTCATAAGATATATATATATATATATATATATATATATATATATATATATATATATATTTGAAATAACAACTTACGATCTTCGACTCTCAAAATGCTCCACTCTTTTGAGTGCTGCCAAATCGGTAATCACCGACAAAATTCAATCGACAACCTGAAGAACGACTGGATTCCAAAATACAGAAAACTTTCTTGCAGAAATAATCCTCTTTCGAGATAGCACACAAAATTCTCTTCAAGAAACTCCCAAAAATTCCGGAACATTCGAATCGCCCCACAAAATGGAGTCTTTTGTACCACAAAAAACGTAGTTGTCACAGAACCAAAAATCGATGACAGATCACAGATGACGAAGTCGATGGCAGATCGCGGAAAAATCGATGTACGTTGCGAGAAAACGAACACTGCAAACCTCTACTGAATCGATGGGGCACGGATAGATGGCGCCAGGAGTGCGATACGCAGCGCAGGAGATTTTGAACGTGACAAAATTGAATCAGAAAACAATGTTGCTGATATTTTAACGAAGGCATTAGAAAATGTCAAATTTATCAAAAATAGAAATTGTTTGAATATAATATAAATGTAAGGAGGCGTGTTGGCTATATTGATAAAATACATTTATATTCGTAACACTGTTCATGATATAATATTAGGCTCATGTCTATGGTCAAATTATTATGCAGAAATTGGACTCATGTCGAGCAAGTAAGCAGTAAGCTAAGAATAAGTAGTTAAGATAGAATATAGTGTAAAGTGCATGTAATACTGAATAAATAGTTGTATGTTGTATGTATTCTTAGCTTACTGCTTACTTGCTCGACATGAGTTCAATTTCTGCATAAAGATTTGACCATAGACATATATATATATATTAGACTGTTTCAAAAAATCGACTTTTTTTGTTATCACGAAACCCCCTCCTGATTATCTTCAGGGTATCGAAAAGAGACCTCTATGAAAATATCAGCTTCAAATAATAATATTTAGATGTCGCTCATCAATTATTTCTATTTTCCCTAGGAAAAAATTTCTTTTTTCAATAAAAAATTCCTAGAGCAGGAACCAAGAAATGGATTTTATTGTGTGATACATTTTCGTGTAGACAATCAGATACTTTACAAGGATGATCTGCTGGAGATTGCTCCAAAAAGGATGGCAGTCACAAATTGAAGACATTCGATGATTCTCTTGACACAATAAAAGCCAGTTTACATGAGAGAGAAGAGACTGGTACTAGAAGGCACATGGCTGACACCCATGGCGATTTCGTTAAACAATGTGTTGAAGAGAAGAAGGTTGTGGTCAAATGGATTGCGACTAAAGAAAACGTAGCAGACATAATGACTAAACCGTTTCCTTTAGATGCTCATAAATACCTTAGAGAAAAAATTCTAAATTGAAAAATTAATATAATTTTTCTAAATAACTTCTCATTACAGATGAATAATAGCATTGCAGTCCCAGCAAAGGGAGGGAGTGTTAGAAGTTTGCTTTGCCGGTGCCCCTACGCCCATGTTTAGAGGAATGGAGCGTACGGCTTTCCCCTGAAGTACGACACTGTTAGAGGTAGCAAAACCCTTAAGAAGCGTCAAAGACGATATACATCTGGCAACCAGATGTGCACCTAAACGCAGAGACAGAGAGGCTGAATAAGCCTTCATGTGCATTTCATTAGTTATATTCATCTGATGCGAATAAGACGTTGATCGGTAACTCGTCACGTTATTAAAGAGCATTAGAAGACGAACTGTGTTTTAATCCAATATTCCAAAACTCTAACAGGTTATTGGCCTAGAAAACACGCTTCCACTGTGCTAAAATAAAACACACTTGAACATTTTTGTAAGTGCTTGTGAAGTGAGAAATTAAAAACTTTCGAGGTAAGCTTTAACAGTGTTTTTAACAACTGAAGAATTTGCTTTAGAATTACAATATGTAGATGAATTTATGGAGTTTATTTATCTACATTATTCGTAATGATAAGATGATGATATTTAGATGGTATATCACATCATTTAGATGTTTATATAATGGAAAATAGATGTTCCATAAACATCAATTAGATGAGTGGATGATGATGATATTTAGATGGTATATCACATCATTTAGATGTTTATATAATGGAACCCAGACGGCACCCTATATTCTCGGAATATTGCTCCAATCTGCCATTAAGCCAAAAGATATTGCAATATGCGAGGCATATGCCAGATATATATCAAATATATCTGCTCTCAAAGGAATATTCCAAATATATGCCATCCCAGATATGTCTGGTATATGCTATGGGAATATCTATATGATATGCGTTTAGAATATTATTCAATAGTATTTATTGGTATATATACATGAATCTTCATGGAATATTTGATTCCATTCTATAACATGAAAAGACACAGCGGTTCCCATTCCTTCGAGTTTACGTTAGTTTCTACCTCTGATATTGAACGGATATTAAATCTTATAACTTCAAATGCGCTTGGCACCGATGGTATTTCTGTTAGGATGCTCAAGTGTTCCGCTCCGGTTGTTGTTCCCTATATTGTTAATGTCATTAATACTTGTATTTTGTCAGGCAATTTCCCTGCGGCTTGGAAGAGTGCGATTGGAAGACCTATTCCTAAGACGAAGAATGTTGAGAGCTTTTCAGATTTGCGAATAATAAGCATATTACCGACTTTGTCCAAGGTATTTGAAAAGGCTCTTTCTGAGCAAATGTATTTGTTTTTTTCCGAAAATAACTTATTACCTGACTATCAGGCTGGTTTCCGTAAATCTTTTAGTACTTCAACTGCTCTGGCAACAGTAACTGATTCCATCTTTCATAATTTAGATAAAAAACTAGTGTCTATTTTAATTCTATTAGACTTTCGAAAGGCCTTTGACACAATCAACCATCTTTTATTATGTGCGAAATTGAAGTTTTACGGGTTTACACCCCTTGCTGTTGCCTTGATCAGATCTTATCTGTCATTGCGGAGTCAGGTGGTTCAGGTTAATGAGAGTACTTCCGAGTCGGTCCTTCTTCGATCTGGGGTTCCGCAGGGGTCAATTTTGGGCCCACTCCTTTTTTTGATCTATACCGCTAATTTGCTTGACGTCTTGCAGTTTTGTCTTGCACAGGCTTATGCCGATGACAAGCAGCTAATTTATTCATTTGATATGTGTAACCTAGATGTGGCTTCCCAGCAGGTGAATTGTGACCTTGAAAGTGTTTGTAGTGTGGCTGCTTCACATAATTTGAAGTTGAATATAGGCAAATGCAAGTTTTTGATTTTTTCCAATGATCGTCAGTATGGTATGGTGAAGAACAATCTGCAATTGTGCATTTACGGCCAGCCTCTCACATTGTGTGACACCGTGAAGAACCTTGGTGTGACTTTTGATAGTGGGCTTGATTTTTCCAGTCATGTAGCCGGTATTTTGAAGACAGCATTCCACCGGCTGAGAGTTATTTATGGGTGTCGTCGCTTTTTGACATTCAATGTGAGGAAATGTTTAGCTGAGTCCTTGATTATTTCTTTGTTTGATTATTGTGATATTGTTTATGGATCGTGCATCAACTCTTATGTGAGATACCGTATTCAGATTGTTCAGAACTGGTGCTGCCGCTTCATTTTCGGGTTGAGGAAATATGATCACGTTTCTCAGAAGATTCGTGAGTTGGGTTGGTTGAGGATGGATGAAAGAAGGGCCCTACATTTTCGCTGTTTCGTTTATAAACTGCTTAAGACCCAGTATTGTGTTGCTCTTCATGGGAGGCTCATTCCGAGGAGTTCGGTGCATTCAGTCAACATCAGACGCTCCTTTTCTTTCACGGTTCCTGTACATCGTACTGCTAAATTTCAGAGGTGTTTCTCTTACAATGCGGTAAAGTTTTTAAATAGTGTAGATAGTAGCGTTTTCAGCCTCAGCTATTCACAGTTCAGAAGTCAGATGGTTATCTCTCTCACGAATAATTAATTACAGTATTTTTTTTTCCTCTTTATTGTTAGGTATCATGTAACATATTTTTTTTTTTGTAATATTTATCTCATTGTGTACTCATGTGAAGACAGCCAAACGGGGTTGAGTGTAAGAATAGTCTTATGACTAAACTCCGCCTCGGCATGGTTAGTCTAACATCCCATTATGTCATGTAATTTTGTAAATGTTGCATAAAATAAAGTCGATTTATTATTATTATTATTATTATTATTATTATAATATTACAAACGTTACAAAACCCTTTTTGAACGATAATTGTGTGTAGGCACCACCACTACCTCGATTTTGCTTTTGTTCCGAACTAATTAATAATTGATGAGTTTGCTATTTTCCAGTAAACTGATAAAGAACTATAAACTTTCTATATAGATTATATTTTCGAGGAATCGCAGTTATCATCAAGTTAATCATAGTTGGATTCAAGTTAAAAAATAACACTTTCATTCGCTTAATAATTTGATCTTATTTATTAAACTGAGTAAACAATGGAATCAATGATTTGAAATTTATTTATATGATTGATACAATGAAATGAAAGAGCAGGCAACAAATTAAAGGTTTTTATTTGTGAAAAATGGACATGCTATACTATATCGTCTATCGACTGAGAGTCGAGTGACTTTTTAAATAATTGAAATGTTCGATGAAACAGAAAAAGAGGTCCATTATGATTTTGATCTTATAGGAAAGAGATCAAATATATATTTTCAATAAATGTATAAACAATATATGATATTCAAGCAGATATGTGAAAAGGGCGTAGACAAGTTGTCAAAAATCATATATGATAATCAAGTATTAGTCAGCAGAGGTGAGAGTAGCTTATTCCACTGGAGGATCGAATCACTTTTGCTCATATTTTTGTTTCCATGAAGCTGCCATGTGGTGACAGAGATGTCTGGAACTTAGAATCTTTCTAGTTCAACTTAATACTTCTTGCTTTTCTGGCCTCTACCCATTCTTAACTCCTGCAATTTCGTTCCCTGAATTTACCGATAAGAATATCAAATTTCGATTTTAGTGAGATTTGACTTTTTCTTATGGATGTAAACATTACGTCGCGACGTTTTCAGTCAAAATATTCATATTTTTGTTTTGTGGTCTTGGATTGAGGTTATTTGTGTTCTGTGATTAGCAGTTTCAGTTTGACGTTCCAAACTTCCAAAATGGTCGTCACGTCACGGTCATGACTTATGGAGCTCCATGAGTTGAAAGAGTCTTATTGAAAAATTATTAAATTGTGTGTGGAGTTGAAAATATGTTATTGTTTGAGTATTATGTGATAAATAGTTTGTGATGCAGCCGAGCACATGATAAAAGATAAGACAGGCAGACAAGAGCATGACTGTAGGAGCGTGAATATCAAATCAGCGTTGGTAGGTACTCTTATATATTTGGAATGCTTGAAAAAGGTTTTCGTAATATGCCAATCACTTGTTAGTGCTTTATCTTTGGTTATGTGTATTTACGTTTTTTCAGGTCAAAGAATTGAGGACTTTACAGTGAGGAAGTGATAGAAAGGATATTTCCTATATTTTAGTTGGGTTGGGAAAAAGGCAAAAACTAACTTTTCATCCCTAATAAAATTGTGCAATGTTCTCAAAGGTATAATATAAATAATTTCAGTGATCATAAAACCCATTTTATGTTTTATTAATATTTTCAGAGGTTCTTAAACAGAATGAAAATACTAAATTTGTTACTGAAAAATGGCTCCACGTTGTGCAGATAGCTTAACCAAAATTTTGCTTTCAATCCAAACGTAAAAACTACAAGATCATGAGTGGAGGAGCTTCTCAGGTGTAGTAAGTCTCACCCAAGCTGTATATCGTAATTTTGTTCCTGCAAGCAAAAAGGCTGTACAGGTCGAAAATATTAGTGGCATCAATACGGATTTAGGCCCTAAAAATCAAAAAGAGGGATCGTCTTCGAGAAGGAAGGTTGCCTCGATATAAATTGCCAACACTGCCTACTAAAATTCAAAGTAAGTTTATAAATATTAAATAATCAGAACAGATTCCACTATTACTATAGCAGTAGACAGCCTCTTATCTTGAAAATCTTAGAATCACTGGTTTTTTTCAGGGCCAAAATCAAAGAATTCCAAGGAAAAAGGCGAGGAAGACCAAAAGCTACCTGGATGAGCAGCATACAGAAGACGATGTCTGAGAGACCGGGAGAATGGGTGTTGATAGAAGGGGCTGGAGACTGGGAATTGGAAGGCCTGGGATGTTATAAACACGGATATCTATATCAGCACCCCAAAGGTAAAGTGTGTCAAGTCACAATATCAAAATTAGACAAATGAGAGATTTTTCAGTCCGATAATTGTTTCAAAGAATGTTTACTGCCATTACTTGGCGTCTTCATAAACCTAGGGAGTCAAAAATGTGTTCCACTAGCTAGAATTTACTAATGTGAATCCAATATTATAGATAGGTCGTGTCTGAAAAAATGTGACTTAACACACTTTACCTCTGAGGTGCTGATATATAGATATAAGGTTGGTTTTACAAAACTTTGTTAGTACCATTTAATTAACTGGAGCCACCACGATTCGTAGAAATTTCAAAACGAGTAATTCGATTTGTGAAACCGACCCATAATCTGATGAGTCGATTTCAAATGGCTGTTTTGGTTGGTTAACGGTTGACCGCTCGGTTCATAAATGACAACGTCAAACGAACTGCGCTTTCGAATTCTGTTCAAATTTTGGAGAAACATCTGATTTGAGACGTCACCAGAATGTCATTCGAATGCGGTTGGTCCAAAACTGACGGACCAATCTATGAACCAACCAAGAACCAGTCAATCGAAATCGCCTCTAGTTCACAAACCAAATAATTGAAGTTCACAGTTCAATATTTATATCATTTAAAATATTACCTCATTGTGTTTTCCCTAATTTTTACTTATTCTTAGTATTGTTATGTAAAATACCTAGTTGATTTATATTTATATTTTTACTTTATGTTCATTTTTATGATTTAATGTGATAATTTTGTTAATTATTGTTATTGTACAAAATATTCTTAAAACTGTAATAAATTTTTTTGAAACAATCTAATCAATGCATTATTATTTAGTACCGCTACAAAAATTTACATATATTTAAATATATACAAAGATATTACCAGCATATGGCATGGACAAATCAGGAGATAAAAAGATATTGCCAGCATATATGTAAGGGAGATATTCATAGATGAATCTGTATGGCATATGCCATGGATATATTTTTGAAGATTATGGGATATTCCTGGCAGATGTTTCATGGTGACCTTGGATATTCCTGCTATCTGCCAGGCTTATGCCCTGGGAGATTTGGAATATGTTTGGAATATCTCAATATGCCAGCGGTATATTCATTGAATATGCATGGAATATTTCTGTGCCGTCTGGGAAAATAGATGTTCCATAAACATCAATTATATGATTGGATGATGATGATATTTAGATGTTATGTCACATCATTTAGATTTTTATAAAATAAAAAATAGATGTTCCATAAACATCAATTAAATGATTGGATGATGATGATATTTAGATGGTATATCACATCATTTAGATGTTTATATAATGGAAAATAGATGTTCCATAAACATCAATTAGATGATTGGATGATGATGATATTTAGATGTTCACATCATTTGGATGTTCAATAAAAATAAAAAAAAATAAATGAATAAAAAAAATTGGAAAATAGATGTTACATAAACATCACTTAGATGCTTAGATGTTCTATACACACCCATAACTTTGATTAGATGATTTAAGGGTGTAATCATCTTGATTGATGATTTTAAACAAATACTTATTTCACTGAACTACATAAAACTGCAGTTGTGCTAGGTCACTGAATAATAACTATTTCGGTGCTTCTTTCGGACCATGCTTGCTGTGCAGTATCATTCGTCAGTAAGCTAGGAATTTCGTAGGATTCGAGCGTGCATCCCGTACATGTACTAATGGCCATACCAATCGCAACAGGTATTCATTGCTGTGCGTGATACCATTCGTTGTTGAAAGGTGTATAAGTGCGTGGTGGTGCTGCTTGAAAACTTGATGTCCCTGTTTCGAATTGTAGTAGATTGCACGAAACAAAATTTCATATCTGATACCTGGTATTAGATGATATTAGATGACCTAGATGTACATATAGTGAACAAAAATTTGAAATACATGATATAAACATTTTTGTTTCATAAAACCGAAATAGATGGCAAAAATTGGAATTGTGGATTACGAGACCTTCTCTGATGAGTCCGATGAAGGAAATTCGATAATCCCTCCAAAATTCATGGAAGTCGAGGAGAACCAAAATAGGAAAAAAATTGAAAGTTTGCCCCAAGGTAAGACTTGTCCAATATAACTGAAAGAGGAAAGAAATGTTTCTTCCTGCTCAGCTGTGGTTCAATTTTTGCCAGATTGAATTCTGTAAAATGAAACCTTAAGAATAGTGAATTATTTAGATGTTAGATGAAAGAATTTAATTCACTCTTAGATGTTAGATGTACTTAGATGAAGGCCTTACAAATATTAGATGAAACCCAGGTATAACACTTTTTCATTTTACAGTCGACCAAAACAGAGGTGTCACTATAATAAGTGACTACACCTTGAGAGGCAATGACGATTTGCAACAGATGAGATGTGCTGCAAAACAAATCACTGAAGCTGCCAATGTTCTCAGCAAAGTTATGGAAAGTGCCAAGTCCATGGTGGAAACTTTGGCTGAGATCTCCAGGAATAATCTGGAAGCAGAGAAAACCCGATTGAATCTGCTATTAGAGAAGAACCGTTCTGTTCAAACCCACCACCTCAAGAGGAAGTCAAATGAGGTAGATGCGAGGGGTCTTTCACTGGGCATGTTTTGTACACTAAAATTCCACTTTTACATTTAATTCCATTAAATTCACCTCAATTCCATGAAATTCCCCTCAATTCCATTAAATTCACCTCAGTTCCATTAAGTTCACCTCAATTCCATTCAATTCACCTCAATTCCATTCAATTCACCACAATTCCATTCAGTTCCTCACGAATATATTCAATCGAGGGGTCTCTCACTGACCAAAATTTGTATGCTCAGTTGCCACTTCGAGAAAAAATTCCTCTTATTTCCGTAAAAATTGGCTTCATTACTCCTAATTGTCCCTTCATTTCTTTTCAATTCCCCTCATTTCATCTGATTGCCTCTCATTTCCTTTCTCTCATTGTCTTCTCATTCCCCCTCATTGCCCCTTCATTTTTTTCACACTTATATTATTTAAACAACTATTCTCAAGATCGAAAGGTGAAATTCTCTCTGCAGTTTCGTGAAAAAATATTTTATGCAGTACCTTCATGAAAATAAGAAGAACATGGAAATAAAATAACAATGGTATACGAGAATTCATACAACCATTGATTGAAAAGAATATTTATTTGTCATAATAATAACTAAAATAAAGTATAAGCGTCTATCGACATAGAATATTAATAATAATAATAATAATAATAAAAATAATAAACTTTATTTGCAGACAAAATACAATAATTTTACAACAGAAAAAGTATATATAGCCTACAAACTATTATCTGCAAAAAGGAGACTTACGGCAGTAAAACTGTTTATATGTAAGCTCCCAAAAACTGAAAATACAAAGAAAATGAAAAGACTCCAGCACTGAGAATATTATGCTAGTCAGACACGCCGAGAAAAAAAAACAATAGAGATTTGCAAATTTTGTGCATTAATTGGAGTAAGCATAGCATTCGAAAATCAAAAACCGGCTCTCAAGCCCGCATTTATACCGCACGTTAGACACGTAATAAATCCTAAAGTGAACCTGCCAGCAAATTTCGTTTACATGCTTTTCTGAATTTATATAAACTGCAGGATTTCAGGGTAAGAGGTAGACTATTGTAAAGAGAAAAAATATTATAAGTAAAAGATCTGGTAAAAGTTGTTGTAGAATGGGCGGGCACTGAGAGGAGACCACGATGTCTGAGACCCAAAGCATGAACATCCGAGCGCAATTTAATTTTTTCAAACAAATATGGTGGAGATTTATAAAGCATAATCGAGTGAAAAAGAGTCATCGAGTGGAGCTTCCTACGTTTTTGCATGTCTAGCCAGTTACAGTCCTTGAGCTTGTGAATGACTGGTTCGAACTTCCTGATACCATATATAAACCTCAGACATGATCTTTGTACCTTCTGAATCTTCTTTTCATATTCTCTAGTTAAACATGGACCATAAACTGTGTCGCAAAAGTTGAAATGACTAAGAACCAGGGCCTCTGTCAGAACAATTTTCAGCTTTGTTGTAAGGTAATGTCTGTGAGGGTATAATCTTCTCAAGTTTGCATAAGCCTTCCGAATGCACGCTGATATATGTTCCTTGAATCTTAATTCCGAGTCCATCAGGAGTCCCAAATTCCTCGCAGAGCTGACACAAGAGAGCTTAGAATCATCCAGTTCAACATTCAGTCGCGATTGAACCTCTTCCCTATGTCTGCCAAATACGATCACCTTGGTTTTAGATGAATTCAAATTGAGGTTATGTCGACGAGAAAAGCATGCGAGAGCTTTCAGATCCTCATTCACCCTCACACATGCGCTATCCACCTCAGATGACAAAAAAGTATGGAGTAGCTGGGTGTCATCCGCATAACGAAAGTCCATACAGTACTTCAGGTCGTGTGTCAGGAAAATAGTATAAATACAAAAGAGCAGGGGACCAAGCACTGACCCCTGTGGCACACCGCAATGAACCGGTTGCGCCGACGAAGAACCCCCTACTGTTTCGACGTATTGAGTACGACCAATCAAATAGCTGCGTATGAGCTCAACCGCCGAAGGCGCGAATCCAATATGTCCAAGAATTGCCAGCAAGAGAACATGATTTATTTGGTCGAATGCCTTCGAATAATCCAAAAGAATGAGAACGCACGTTTTACCCGAATCTAAAGCGCGTAAAATTTCATCAACGACATCCAGAAGTGTAGTCCCGCAGCTATAACCCTTCCGAAATCCTGACTGCCGCTGAGGCAGAATGTTGTATTTCTCTAGATGTGCCCTTATCTGAGAAGCAATTAGTTTTTCAAAAATCTTAGAACAAGTTGGTAGAATAGCTATAGGGCGGAGATCGTTAAGATCGTGTATTTCAGTTTTTTTAGGCAAAGGCAGCACCCGAGCGATCTTCCAAGAGTCGGGAAATACAGATTTCAGAAGACAAGAATTGAAAATATTGAGTAGGAACGGTACAATTCTTGGGCAGCATAGTTTCAAACATTTCCGTACTCACCCGATCTGATCCTGCGGAATTTGACCTCATCGATAAAATAACAGAGATAACCTCTTCTTCCCTAACAAGAGTGAATGACAGTTTTTCCTCAACATGCTGCAAGGTCGTCGTAGAATAAAAGTTCATTAAATCTTGATCAGGAGTCTCTAGCCTCTGAATTTGTAGGAAAAAGTTGTTGATAGAACAAGGGTCACTCAAACTTTCAGGCAAGTCTACTGAGTTCACTTTCTTGCTGTATACTCCCATTTCATTCAAATGCTTCCACACATGTCTGACACCGGAATTCATTGAAGTGACATAGTTGAGGTATGATCTTTTTTCTGCATTTATTGCATTAGTAGTAGCATTTCTCACCTGTTTATAGAACTGCCAGTCTCGGGGCGAACTAGTCTTTCTGAACCTCTCATAAGCCCTGTC
Source organism: Hippodamia convergens (assembly GCA_038502775.1). NCBI lineage: Eukaryota > Metazoa > Arthropoda > Insecta > Coleoptera > Coccinellidae > Hippodamia > Hippodamia convergens. The sequence goes on along the minus strand of JAVSIQ010000817.1, from coordinate 1,886 downwards.
CTTCTGTCTCGTCATCAATCTGATCGCCTCAGTAAACCATGGCTTACACTTGTTATTAAGGGTAATCAACCTCTCTGGTGCAATGTGATCGTAAAGATCATTTAGAAGTTTGGTGAATATTGCTACCTTCAGATTTACTTCATCGACGTACAGCACACTGTCAAATGGTGTGGCCAGAAATAATTGTTCAAGAACATCACGATCTACCCTATGCAACGATCTCGACTTCAAAGTACGTTTTTGTGAGAGTTTTCGTTCGAAGTTTAATATGACATAAACCAAGAAATGGTCCGACAACTGTCCTACAGCATCAACTCCGTGGATGACCTCCTTACTCTCAGATGAAGTCAATACAATATCAATCAAAGTAGCCGATCTATTCGTAATTCTTGTGGGAGAATCTACAATCTGATTTAAATTAAGTTGGTTGAACAATTCAGATAATTTCCGGACTCTGTAGTCATCAAGTCTCAAAAAGTCCACATTTATATCACCACCGCAAATGATATCACTACTCGATGGATGATATCTCAAAATCAAGTCCTCAAAACAGGCTAAAAATTCCGAAAAACTTCCGCTTGGAGGTCTGTACATTACGCAGATAATTAGCGACCTACGATTAATCCTAATTTTTATCCACATATGTTCAATACAATTAGTAATATCACCATATAAAACCTCATAATCCAAACCATTGCGAAGATAAACACCAAGGCCTCCCCCTCTAGATCCCCTGTCTCTTCTTATGAAATTATAACCAGGTATACTAACCAGTTGCGCAAGCACACCGTCGCCGAGCCAAGTCTCGCACAACCCAACCATATCGAAATCATTATTACAGAGGAAACTGCGAAAATCAGTGAAATGTGCGAGTAAAGAATGTATATTATAAAATGCTATGCTCAAATTCTTCATATTTTAGGCTTTCAAATTTGAAAAAAAAAACAAATGTATCCAACTAGCAAACATTTCGACAAAAAAAAAATCCAAAAACTTGAATCGTGAGAAAAAAAAATTCACAAAAAAAAGAAAAAATCTTAATTTCTATATTTCCTTCAAGCAGCAAGTATTGTTGAGTCACTCCATTAATTATATTCAATTTTTCATAATACCTTTCAAGTCTTCAGTGGATCGGACAACATATTTCTGACCCTTCCATCTAATGAAAATTCTGCCATCAAAAGACCAAGCTTCCTTTCTTCCGACCATTTCTTCAGCAGCTTTGAGTAGTTCGTAATTCAGCCGACTGAGTTCCTCGAATAGAAGCAGTTTGGAACCTTTTAATCTTCTTTTATTACGGAAAACTTCATTTTTAGAGGATAGTGATGAAAACTGTATAAGAACAGGTCTAGGACGATCTTGATCGATATTCTTCTTTCCAATTCGATGGCAATTCGTAATTTCAACTTTGTTCATCTTGAGTTTCGAAACCAAGATTTCCTGCACCGAATCGATCAAGCCCTCCTCAGCTGTCTCCTTCAGCCCCAAGAGTCTCAGTTTTTTGCGTTTATTATATTGTTCCATTTTATTCAGTCTTAAATTCAATTCGCTTATCCTAACCTGGTCATCAATGGATTTCCTCTCGAGTTCACTGACACGTTCTTCAAGACGGTCAAGATGTTGTTGGAACGTCGACGTTACCTTATCGGCCAGATTTGATAAGAACTCCTTATCTGATAGGCATTCAAGAATACACTGTTTTATATCTTCTCGTTGTTGTTTTGTGAGTGGCATTTTCTTTATTATTCTGATGAATAAAATATTATAGGGATGAACACGTCGATACAAAAATACAGGTATTTAAGAACTAGCCCTTACAAGCAGATATGTTTTTCAAAACTAATTTCACCACTGAATTCAACCGTTAACTTAGGAGCTCAACGAAA